>SKCR01033252.1:0-179161 GCA_019454045.1 Zanthoxylum bungeanum
TCGTGAAAGTCAAAAAGTCTGGATCCTGTCAGAGAAAATAAAAGAAAATAACAAAACAAATCAAAATTATTAGATAAAGATAAAGAAAATAATATTTACAAGAAGTAACGGCTTGAATGACGTCTATGCGTCAGAGACAAGATTCCCATCCAATTTTCTTATAAATTGGCAAACATGGTCTTTTAGAGTCAGATTCCCGAGACTTAAATGTTATCTTTCTTTTCGGAACTGTGTATATAACATGTGAATTGCGTGATGCACATATCCACTAGAATGCGTCTCAAGAGTCAATGATATGTCATCCAAAGACTCCTTACTCAAGCCATCCCTAATGAATTTAATTTTATCTTCACAGTTATCAGACACCATTCCTAAAGAACGACAACGAGTATTACATGTCATGCGTGCACATTTATAGCAAACACCCATTTTCTTAGCTCTTCTCTTTTTAGCATAAGTGCTTCTTCCTAAACCAGACAGATATGACTCAAAAGAGTCAGATGACTCATCTGCCAATCGGACCCGTGCTTCAATAATCTAACCAATGTCATTAGGAATAACTTTGATAATCAATAGTCTCATCCGTTCAATGCGAGCTTTGTAAACCTTCATCAGAGCGTTTTGAGGGAGAGAAGGAAATTGCTTGTGAAGATTTGCGAGAACGTCTTTCATCAAGAAATGTGACTTTACTTACACAAATTAAACACACAAAAATAAAACACACCAAATCTGAATATATACATAGATTGCATGGGTTGTCTCTCTGCTATCGCTAAGTTTAATGTCGTCAGCTAGACATTACTGCCCAAACGTTAGGCTAGATTTGAAAGTGTGACACTTTATTTTTGTCGCTCAAATGATTCTCCCCAGTATTGCTTGACACACTGGCTATTAACTTTGAATGTATCGTTGGTGTTGGGATTAAGTAACTCAACAACTCCATATGGTAAAACCTGAGTAATCACAAATGGACCCGACCACATTGATTTCATCTTTCCAGGGAAAAGTTTCAACCTTGAATTGTATAACAACACCTGCTGCCTTGGTTATAGTTGTCTGCGCACTATTTTTCGATCATGCCATTTCTTGGTCTTTTCTTTGTATAGTCTAGCATTCTCATAAGTCTGTAGGTGAAATTCCTCCAATTCCTCGAGTTGGTGGAGTCGTCTTTCTCCTGCTGCTTGTGGATCAAGATTTAACTTCTTTAGTACCTAGTACGCCTTGTGTTCAAGCTCCACTGGTAGATGGCACTCTTTCCCAAACACCATTCGATATGGGGACATACTAATGGGTGTCTTGTAAGCTGTCCGGTAGGCCCATAATATATCATCCAATTTTGTAGACCAGTCCATCCTTGTTGATCCAACGGTTCTCTCCAAGATTCTTTTGATCTCCATGTTTGAAACTTCAACCTGTCTATTTGACTATGGATGGTAAGTTGTGGCAACTTTATGAGTAAATCCATATTTGGATAGGAGTGCATCGAAGTATCTGTTGTAAAAATGTGTGCCACTATCTTTGATAATTGCCCGATGTGTTCCAAAGTGAGTGAAAATATTCTTTTTAAGGAATTTTATCACCACTTTTGAATCATTTGATGGTAATGCTATTGCTTCAACCCATTTTGAGACGTAGTCTACTGCAACCAGTATGTACAGGTTTATGAATGATGGAACAAAGGGTCCCATAAAATCAATCCCCCATACATCAAATATCTCTACTTCTAGAATATTTTGCAGAGGTCTTTCATTTCTCCTCGAAATATTTCTCGTTCTCTGACACCTGTCACATTGAAGAGTAAATAGATAAACATATTTAAACAGAGTGGGCCAAAACAAACCTGACTGTATGACTTTGGTTGTAATTTTATCTGAAGTACCCACCGTATGGTGATGAATGACAATGCTGCATGACACTATTGACCTCCTTCTGTGGAACACAACATCTCAGTAATTGATCAGCACATTGTTTGAACAGATACGGCTCATTCCAGACATAGTGCTTGACTTCTTTGAAGAACTTCTTTCGTTTCTGATGTGTCCATTCCAACGGCCATTTTTCCGATACTATATAGTTGACATAGTCAGCATACCAAGGGACATCATGTTGTTTCGTGGCAAATAACTGTTCATCTAGAAAAGTTTCTTTGATTGTTAGTTCTTTGCCAGTTGTTTCTTCATTCTTGAGCCTTCATAAGTGATCTGCGACTTGGTTTTCTGTCCCTTTCCTGTCTCGAATTTCCACGTCAAATTCTTGCAGTAGAAGCACCCAAATGATCAATCTAGGTTTGTCATCTTTCTTTGCGATCATGTATTTGATTGCTGAATTATCTGTGTAGACCACCACTTTGGGACCCGGTAGATAAGTGCGGAATTTATCAAAAGTGAACACAACTGCAAGCAATTCCTTTTTAGTGGTTGTGTAGTTGAGTTAAGCTTCATTCAAAGTTCTGCTGGAGTAGTACATGGTGTGGAAATTTTTTGCTTTGTGTTGTCCCAAAACTGCACCTACAGTAAAATCACTAGCATCGCACATCACCTCAAATGGAAGAGTCCAGTCTAGTGCTACTATGATGGGGGCAGAGATCGACTTCTGTTTCAAGATCTCAAAAGCTTCGTGGAATTCTTTGGTGAAGTTGAAAGGCACATACTTCTCCAGCAGATTGCATAGAGGTTTAGCAATCTTAGAGAAGTCTTTGATAAATCTCCTGTAAAAGCATGCATGTGTGAGAAAACTCCGAATCCATTTGACAGATATTGGTGGAGGTAATTTTTCAATTGTTTCGATCTTTGCTTTGTCTACCTCAATTCCCTTTTGTGAGATCCAATGTCCAAGGACGATGCCTCATTGTACCATGAAGTGGCATTTCTCCCAGTTAAGTACTAGGTTGGTATCTTCGCATCTTTGTAGCACCTTTTCCAGATTTTACAAGCAGTGGTCGAATGAGTCTCCAAACACAGAAAAATCATCCATGAAAACCCCCATATTTTGTTCCAACATATATGAGAAGATGGCTATCATGCAACATTGAAATGTGGAATGAGCATTACATAGTACAAATGACATCATGCGGAAAGCAAAAGTACCATACAGGCATGTAAAAGTAGTTTTCTCCTGATCTTCTGGGGCGATGGAAATCTGATTGTACCCCAAGTATCCATCCAGAAAATAATAGAATTCATATCCTGCCAATCTGTCTAGCATCTGGTCAATTAATGGTAGCGGAAAATTATCTTTCCTTGTTGCTTTGTTCAGCTTCCTGTAGTCCATGCATACTCTCCATCCAGTCACCGTTCTTGTTGGAATCAGGTCGTTCTTTTCTTTTGTGACTACAATAATTCCTCTTTTCTTTGGCACAAACTGCATAAGACTCACCCATGTGCTGTCAGAGATAAGGTAGATGATGCCGGCATCCAACCATTTGATAATTTCTTTCTTCACGACCTCCTTCATGATTGGATTTAGTCTCCGTTGATGCTCCACTGTGGGTTTGTACTCGTCGTTCATCTGAATCTTGTGCATGCAAAATGATGGACTAATACCTTGAATGTCTGCTATAGTCTAGCCAATGGCTTTCTTGTGTTCTCGTAACACTCTCAGCAACTTTTCTTCCTGCTCCAATGTTAGGGACGAAGAAATAATCACAGGTAAATCAGAAGAGTTTCCTAAAAATGCATACCTGAGATGGCTCGGAAGTAGCTTTAGCTCCAGCTGCGGTGGTTTTTCAATCGAGGGCTTGATTCACTCTTTTTCGATAGTAAATTGAAAACAGAAATTCAGCTAAGTATGGGAAGCAGAAAGTGAAGCATTCAAAGAGGGTAGCAAAAAAGAAATTACGCATTGTTTTTACAAAAAGGAATAAGTGAATTGTTTGTTACCTAGGGCCCCGTTTGGGTCACCCTCATTGATCAGCCCACACCGGGGCAGCTGTTTCTTCTTGGTTGGGCACGAGTTGCAGGATTTCGGGTGCAAGCTCGACATGTGGGATCTCAGCTTCGGCTTGGGAGGCAGAAGGGGCTTTAGTTTCAGCCTCGGGCACTTCAGGGTCAGGGGCGGGAGCCTCAGGCTAGATCTCCTCAGGGGCCGGAGAGATTGGCACGGCAGAAAGGGGCTCGGGATCATGGATTTCCTCCGAGGGGAGGGCAAGTAACTCACGGGCCTCCCCCTCCGAAAGCTCCCCTTTACAGAAACGGATGGCCACGTGGATCGGTCCCATGTCGACCTCAGGCATCAGCATCAGAATAATTTGGGCACAGTCGCCGACCCCCTCGAGCCTGGTTCTCTCTAGCTCGTCCTCCAGTTCGGCCTCCCTCTTTCTCAACGCCTCCAGAGCCCGATCTCTCTCTTCAGTCATTGCCTTCAGCTTGGATTCAGCACTTGCCACCCCCACCTCATGCGTTTGTTTTCCTCCTCGGCGACCTCCATTTTATTCTTGGCAAGGGCTGAGGCATTGCGGAAGGACTCCTTCAGGGCGATGGCCTCGGCCGCGGTCTGCTCAAGAATTTTGATTGTCTCATCCTTCTTGGCAAGCTCGGCCTCCCGCTCAGTGATTTGGGCTTGAATCCTCTGTACTTGGCCCCCTCGGACAAGAGAATCAGGAGCAAGTTCTTGTTCTGGGCCATCATATAGTTAGCCTGCAGAAAGGAAAAGAAGAAATCAGAAACCAATTGAGTAAAAACGAAGATCAGAAGAAGGAAAACATGATTACCTCGGCCATCCGAGTGCATAACCCGGCAATCACATCCTCATGGGAGACTTCATCGTATTCTGGGATCTTCTCAAGGGGCACTACTTCGGCTAGCTGATTGAATGCCGGCACCAGATGAGAAGTGGCCTCTCGGACCTTCCCGCTAAGGTTGTCCACCCCCAGTGCAACCGTTCCCTTTCTGGAACTATGAGGAGTCTCAGCAACACACTTCTCCCCTCGAGCAATGGACCTCCTGATCAAGGGCTGGTCTTCTTCCTCCTCCTCTTGCAGTTTGACCATTTCCTCTCCAGAAAGGCGACGACATTTGCTCGAAGGCCTGGAGGAGCCAGATGAAGGTCGGACAATTGTACTTGGTGCCGCCCTTATTGGAGAAGATACGGGTTGTACCGCTGATCGAGCAACCAATTTATTTTCCCCCCTGGCCTCCACGGGAATCGGAGTGGTCAGCCATTTTCGAGAACTTCCGGCTTCACCCAGGCCGGGCTTTCTGGCCAGTCCCTGGATCCGTTCAAGATATTTGGGTTGCTTTGACATTCCTGCAGAACACAAGGCAAAGATCATGGTCAGTTTCCGAATTCAGGTAACTTCATTCACATTTGGGTTGAGCACAAGGAATTCATTTGAAGGTTAGTGGTAAGCTACCTAATCGCCCCGGGGCCTGTGGGGGTGCACTCTGAATGAGGCCCGATTCCACAAAGGCCGCGTCATTAACTACTTTCTTTCAATGACTGGCAAAACTTCGGGCCCTCGGGATCCTAGTTCGAACTTCATGGGTGACCTTGGGAGGATCCCTCCAGCAGGCTGAGAAGGATTGGAGAGTTAGTACTTAAATCAACAAAATTAAGGAGAAGAAGCTAAGAGTTCGGTTCTTAACCTTCCGCTCTGAAGACGTTTGGAACCTCTGTCTCCTCTGAGAACGTCGGCCAAGAATCAATGGTCTTTGAAATTTTTGTTGGTTTGGGGAAGGTATTTGATGAGGGCAGGGGCATCGACATATGAGGAGAGATAATATCAATCGTGGTGGGATCTCGGGTTGGCCTTCAACTTGTAGAGTCTTTTCAGCTCCTCGAAGTTTGGTTCTCCGAGGCTTGCTCAATGCCAGATCACGTACAAGCCGGCCAAAATTCTCCAGCTGTTCAAGTTTAATTGGCAGGGGGCAATCTCCATCCTGGCCAGCATCTCCGTAAATTACGGTTGAATGGGTAGCCGAAGACCGCACTCGAATAAGGAAGGAAGAAGAGCCACCGAGCCGGAGTCAGGTTGGCTTGCGTGTTCAAGCAGACCAGGGACCTCAAGAGCAATATCAATTGGGACCTCGTACTGTTGGTGGAGTACACCCAAGGCATCTTTAGTGATGATGGAGGGCCGATTCATGTCCAAGGCAGAATGGTTTAATTCCCCCGGCTCAGGGTCTTTCCGAGGAATCCTATGGTGGTAAGTGTCATTTTCCTCTTGAGAATGGGTCGGAGTGGTGTCTAATTCCTCTAGGCTGGGAGATCCTGAGCTAGATGAGGATTCTTCAGCAAGATGAGGTTGAGGATTTACAGGCTTGGCCAAAGAGAATTCGACGTCAGACATTCCTGATAATCGCCATGGATGAGAAGGTCAGTTAATGGTTAGCTTGAGGCACTGCAGGTTCAAGAACTACTCTAACTGCTGGGAACCTAAGCCTACAGTCTCTAAATGCCCTAGCAATGGCCACCCACAGTAAGTCTCTTCCTAAACACATACAACCAAATACGAAACTTAAAAAAACCCAAAACGCATACATCCTACCCCACTACCCATCCTCCAACCAAATGACACATATACCATACATTCAACACCAAACCCAAAACATGCTTCGCAACACAGAACAAAGAGATAAACATGCTAGAAGAAATGAAGAACAAGGAATAGCAGGTAAACAAACGGGCATCTGCAGGCAACAAATAACTATGGTAGAATACAGCAAATTAAAAGAAAGGGAGCGAGCAGGAACTTACTTGATTTGAGAAAGAGAGTTAGCAATTGGTCTGGTCGGTTGGAAGGTTGATGGTCTCACGAACGAGGGAACTTATAGTCAGTTCGATGCATTTGTGGCCGTTGGATCCAGGAAGGCTTCGGATGTGCGTCGGGTGTCACCCTCAGGCTCCATCTGATCAAATTGGGGTGAACGGAAGAGATTGTTTGACATTTGACTGCCCTGTGAATGGTCGATTGATTTGGGTTTTTGGCGGGAAGACCATGGGTTCTTGACAAGTGGCACGCTCGGGTTAAACCCTAGAGGTGATTTGACGGGCATTTAAGGAGATGTGATGGCTTGCGGTTCTCGAGGGACGGCTACCGAAAGGGTAAAAAGGGGATTTGCTTCAAGTTTGAGAGTCATTTGAAATACATCATAATCTAATTTGGCCGAGGACATTGAGGCCGAGATTGTTTTCTGCTTTACTCCTGGAATCGACCACCAGCTGACTGATGTTACACTTCAGATTTTTGTAGTTCCCGGCACCAACTCATACACTCGTTGGAACCGAGAACTAGGGGACAGATGTTGATGGAGATTTCTGCGACTAAGGTATCTGAACAGTTCGGCGAGGGCAGAGAGGGAATTCTCCTCGTCCGGAGGACCAATGCTCAGAAGGTATATTTTGTTCTTCGACCCGGCGTGGAGCTCGGGTCCAGTTTCTCGGGTATGACCGACCAGAGGATACAACATGGCACATATTTCAGAGACCGACGACATCAGAACCGAGGCCGACCACATTAGATCGGAAGCTCGGTTGGGTTCTGTCCTACCTCCAGGAATAGGTTGACGAGTTCGAATATTTCGGGTCAGGACGGAAACAGTTTGGGTAGTTCAGCAGATCACTTGGCCGACCTCTTGAAGACCGATGTGAGATCAGAGTAGTTGAACTTTTCCCTCCGATACGTGTCATTATTCAAAGGATCTTTACAGGCTGGCATTATTATTGTTGCGTATGGCAGTGGAGAAAACAGAGTGATGGGACAGGCCGCCAGGCGGCAGGTTTGCTCTCGGCGACGACAGTCTTGGGGCAGAGAGCCCGTCAATCAGTCAGAGATCACGCGGGAAACGTCATAAAGCTAGAGGAACAGTGTTGTAGTTCTCTGAGTATATAAAGAGAAGTTAAATTCATTTGTAGAGATATAAAAAAAAAATAGCGAAACTTGTAACAAAGAGAGGATGAACATCACTTGTAAAAACACGAAAGGCAAACAACTCAGTTTCGTTTAGACCTCCCTCCAAACAGGTCGGCCGAGTTAGTTTCGGTAATAAAAACAACCCCCACCACTTTCTACCCGTGGACGTAGGCTGGATTCGCTCCGCCGAACCATGTTAAAACTCTATTTGTCGACTTTGTGCGTTTATTTTCGTCTTTTGCTGTATTTTCCTTTGGTCTCCCCATAACCAAACAAATTCACGGTTGAAGGAGGATTGTCTTGGGAGGGTTATCTCGAAACTACCCCTGAGACGAAAATCACCCGTCAACAAAATTAAAGAAGAAGAAGAAGAAACATGTCAGTATTAATGCCACACATTCACCAAGCAAATATGAGAGACGAAGTGCCAATCCACCTTCAAATCTTCAATACACAAACCTTCCTTTATTTTGTTCAGTTTGTTTGTTTTGTTTTTTTTTTGTACTTTTTTATGAAATCCTTGGGTAGATTAGAGTGTACAGGGTGATGTTCGTGAAAAAAAGATAATAATGATTATAAGGGTAAAATGGTAATTAAAATAGGTATATTGAAAGAAAAATTTAATTATAAATTTTTTAATGGGCTAATTTGGAAGTGGAATTGATGAGAGAATTTGAGGGTAAAATATCACAAGCTCATTAGCGGGTAAAATCTTATTCTTCAACAAAATCACAAGTATAAACTTTGGTCTTCAATTACTCAAAAAAATTATTGGCACACTGGGCTAGCCTTTTGTGTAAACTCCATTAGGCCGATGAACTTTTTAGTGTTTTAACGCAAGCCCAATACAATCTGTAACAAAAGAAACAATAATAATTTTTTGCATACTAACTAAAAAATATTCAGTTGGAACAACTTGTGTTGTATGTGATAAAAGTTTATACTTTCAAGCCAGTGAAACAAAAAAGAAAAAGAATTGTTTTTATACTGATTCTACAAAAATATTAATAATAAAAAAAATCAAGTGGAACAACTTGTGTTGTAAGTGTTAAAAGTATAAGCTTTCAGGTTCAAAGTTTGAGAATCTCACGTTGAGATTTTGGGTTCGAATTTAATGAGTGTGTTTCTTACAAGAGCCTGAGACAGTCGGAGATTTCATCTACGCCGCTTAAATTCGGAAGGAGTGATTTGACGGTGGAGTTTTCAATAATTCCAATATATATATATATATAAGCTCTCAGCTTTCAAAGCCTGCACGAATTTCAAATTTTGGAGTCCAATTAAATATTGTTGTCTCATGTAGCCATTATTTGACATACAAATTGTATTATTATTTTAGTTGTTTATTATTTTTATTGTCTTAAAATTTTATATGTATGATAAATTTTGAGATATAAAATAGTTAGTATTTATGTATTAAAATAATTAATATATAAAAAGAAATTTCGCCGACCTGACTCGCCCTGCCTCGCGTGACCTAACCAGCTCGAGTTTGTATACTCAAATTTAAGATTTGTATTTTATCAACCCGCGTGACTTGACTAGATCGGATTTCGTAAAATTTAAAAAACTCAATCCGACCCATGAACACCAATATGACAAATACAGCTGAGGATAAGAGACAACTAAAGAAATCGAATCACTTTCTATATGGATTCCCTCTTGTTTAAGACTTTCACATAACTTTCATCACCATAAGGGAAAACAAATAATAATAATAATAATTGAAAAAAGGTTGGAAAAATAAAAAAAGATAAATGATTTGATAAGCAGTGACCTCATTCGATACTTACATAAACATTACACATAAAACTTCCGTTATAAATAAAATTCAAAAAAGATTTGATTTACGCAATTTTAATCCTATTTTTCATAAGAAAATGTTTCTATATAAAATTTTGCAAGTGATTAGTGCTGTGTAATTAGTGAGTTTGCCTATTTATACGGCTTTAGTTTTTTGTGATTTTGCTTTTTCCTGATTAATGGAGCATGGATGAGTCTTGCCCTTTACCTAGTTGAGGAGAAATATATAAGTTGTGAAACAAAAATGCTAAATTATAAACACCACCTATGTTTGTTGGAAAATGTTGTAAAGCAAATAATAAATTGTGAAAGCAAAATAAACAAATAAAGTATTCAACTATTTTCATGGCTGAGAGGATTAGATATTGATAGCTCTATTCCCCACTTGTTCAAGTCAACCTCCTCAGTCAATAAAGACAATTCTGGACCCTTCAATGGTATTATTATCACAATGATGCACACCCACCCCCACCAAAAAATCTTCTAACCAGTGTTAATATTGAAACCTATTCAGTTTAAGCGTTAATTAATCGGTGATTAAGTGGTATTTAATCATGGATCACTATATGAGCGATTCGATCCAAATGAAATTTGAGCGATTTTGACTAATCAATCAACCGATTCTCAATTTTCTAGAAATCACTCCATTTCAATTTTTAATCAATTTTTCAATCTCATTTTTCCATTTTTTTGGTTTTGATTGATGATTTTTTATGGAAAATGGGAAAGATTCTATTAGAAATAACATTAAAAGAGGGAAAATATGTTTAACTATTTAATTATTAATGAGTAATAATACTAGTTATTATATTTTCTTAAATAATAATAAATCTTTTTCTATTTGCATCAAAATGATCTCTATTTATATTGAATTGACCAAATTTTCTTAGATTATTTGGCATTTTTTATTCATAAATAAATGATTTTAATAATTTTTACCGAATTTTGAAAAAAGAAATTTGATTTTATTTATTCTTACCCATACGAAATATCAATTTTATCATTATCGATTAATTTTGTTTAATCCCTAATTATTTCTGATTAATCACAATTACTCAGATAAATTACAATTACTGCAAATTAATCCTCTTCAAACGATTTACTGCCGATTTCATTTCATATGGATTAATGGAACTGCACAAATTGAAACATTGTTACGTCATCTATGCATCACTACATATACTATCGGTTCCGGCCTTTCTTGTGCATTAGTAGAAATCGATTATTTTCTAAATATTTAAAAACACATAAACAATATATATTATATTAAAATTCGTATTTTCCTGTTTTTTAATCCGTCATTTAATCTAATAAGTTGAGGGACACATTAGAAGAAAGAAAAACATATATTTCAATATGCTAAAAGATAAGTAATATTTTATTATAATTCGTGTTTTTTTTTTAATGTATCAATTAACGTAATAAGTTAATAGATCACTCATTAAATCTTCACTATATATATACAAAAAAATTTGTATATATGTATATTTATATGTATGTACGTACGTATGTATGTAGAGATTTATTTGTGTATGTATACAGACTTTCTTTGAATATTAATCGGCATATCAGAATACTTGTTTTTGTGCCCTTGCTAGTTGGTAATCACCAGCAAGGTAAAGCAGAAAAAGTAAAATGTTTCTATCATCCTTATTGGGATAAAGAATCTGTTAGTGTGGGTGGTGACATGAAACCTTTTTTTCATCAAGATTTGATCTTCGGGAAAAATATAAGTTAATTTGCTTATTGTTGAGTTGATTAGGTGCAAGATCTTGTGTTTGATTATTTGAGGTGATTGTTGGATAACTTTATATAATTGCTCATTCAGTGTTATATGAAATTGTTGGCGGCTGTTTTTCGTTCCAAGGGTGGTATTAGGAACTTACTCCTCGAGTAAACTTCCATCAATTGTGAATTTATTTGATAAGTGGGGACCACACAAACTTAGCAAAAGACAAAGTATCACAGAAGCAAGAATTTACGTGGTTCAGCCAAGAGTGACTCCAACCTATGTCTACGGGAGAAATGAATAATTTCATTTGTGTTCGGAGTAAATACCGACCCGGATACTTAATAAAGGAATCATCAATTACAATAAATAACCTCTCGGGTTCTACGATGTGGTCGGGTCACGACTCATTTTCTCTCTCTATCACTATTTTGCTTTACAAGCTTTTGCTCTCAACTTAAAATTATGGTCGGGTCACGACTCACTTTATATAGGGTCCCAAAATCTATGTTCCACCGACTCTGACGTCAACTCACACCGCTTAGCCATCATTACATCCATAACTATCCTCAATCACCCTCAGATCCAGCCAATCATATTAGCTCAATCTTCTACCACTGCACCGACCTATGGTAGTCTATGGCGGCTATGATTTACCACTGCATCTGCCTATGGCAGCTGGCAGGGCCTATAAGCGGTGTGAACCGTTACTTTATCTATTTTATTATTAGCTTTCTAGACGATCTCCTCCCCCATTAGGGCATTCGCCATACGCTCTAATAGTAGTCGACTAATGATCCCATCTTCGTTCCTCGGGTTGGGCTACTGAGGAAGATGATACTTTTCAAAGTTCCTTCTCCTGCACCCCGACTAGGTCGGATCGGTACTGTTGCTTTCATCGTCTTCCACATACTCTGCTCCTGGGAGCACATTTCAGTAACTGTGGTGGGGTCATTTGTATGATCCATGAAGCGTCAAAACACAAGTCTCGAAGTATGGATCCAAGCATCTAAAGAATGAGCCTAATAATCCATTCATGTTATTTGGCAATGAAGGGAGTTCAAGATATATAAGCGAAAGCCTCCTAAAGGGGTTAATGTTAGTGTTTATTTTAGAGTGGGTCGACTGTTAGGGACCCTAGGTTTTAATATTGGTGTTTATTCTAGAGTGGGCAACATGTTGGGGGCCAAAATTTTTATTTGTAATAAGGATTATTACCTAGGGTTATTTCTGGTTTTTTAACATATTACAATTAGGGTTTCCATTGTAATATTTAAACAAGCTTTTCATTAATAAAATGGATGAATGTTTTAACCTAAAAATTAATATTGTCTTCAGGCACATTGGTGGTGAGGCCGTGGGTGGCTAACCATGGAAGGGTGGATTCTCTTCAAAAACTTATCAAAGGGGTTGCTGTCCTTTGTGGCTTTTCAAGCAATTAGGGGTTCGTGAGGCTTTGTTCTTCACAGGTTTCTAATCTCCAAACCTCGTTATGTTTTCATTGGCGCTTATAACAATCTTTTGTGGGTTTCATGGGCTTTGTTCCCGCGTGGTTCACATGAGTTGCGTGGATAATAATCTCTTGTGGGTTTGTCTGGCTTTGCTCCAGGCAGGTTTTCATCAGTTGGTATTCAGAGCTTTGCTAGCAGAGCAGGTTATATCTTATAGTTTGTGTCTTTTTAATTTTTTTCTTTTTTTTTTCTGATTTTTTTTCTTTTTTCTTTGAGTCATGTGTCTGTTAATTTTTTTCCTTTTCTTTGAATCATGTTTGTTGTTAAATTTTTTTTTTTTCTTTGAGTCATGTTTTTGTTATTTTTTTTTCTTTTCTTTGAGTCACGTTCTGTTAATTGTTTCTTTCGTTCTTGGTTTCCTGTCATCTTCCATGTGTCGGATTCGAAAATCTAAAAAAAAAAAGAAAAGAAAAAAAAATGTGGACTGTGTAAACAAAAAAACTAAAAAACAAAAAAAAAACATGCGCCAAAAAATAAAATAAAAGAGAATTGAATCCATTCTTTTAATTCCATCGTGCTGGCGTTTCAATATTTGTTTTTTATCATTCAGTTTTGTTTTTTTCGTTGCTCAGTGCTTTATTCAATTTTTTTTTCATTTCTTCCATTTTTTGTTTCTTTTATTTTTCTTTCTTTCGTCAGTTCAGTTGCCTTATTTTCATCACTTTCTTGCATATATTTGAGTCGTTCATAGGGACAATAATACTACTCCTCTATTGCCAAATTTCATGCAATAAATATAAGGAAAGAAAGACAACTCAACTTTGGTCAGAGTAAAATTCTTTGGGCATTAAAGTTTGACCTTAAAGATTCGAGGACGAATCTTCTTGAAAAATGAGAGAATGATATGATCCATGGAGCGTCAAAACACAAGCCTCGAAGTATGGATCCAAGCATCTAAAGAAGAAGCCTAATAATCCATTCAAGTTATTTGGCAATGAAGGGAGTTCAAGATATACAAGCGAAAGCCTCCTAAAGGAGTTAATGTTAGTGTTTATTTTAGAGTGGGCCGACTGTTAGGGGCTTTAGGTTTTAATATTGGTGTTATTCTAGAGTGGGCAACATGTTGGGGGACCAAAATTTTATTTGTAATAAGGATTATTACCTAGAGTTATTTCTGGTTTTTTAACATATTACAATTAGGGTTTCCATTGTAATATTTAAACAAGCTTTTCATTAATAAAATGGATGAATATTTTAACCTAAAAATTAATATTGCCTTTAGGCACTTTGATGGTGAGGCCGTGGGTGGCTGCCTGGAGCGAAGCCAAGCAAACCCACAAAAGATTGTTACCCACGCAACTCCTGTGAACCCCGCAGGAACAAAGCCTGTGAAACCCACAAAAGATTGTTATGAGCGCCAACTGATGAAAACCTGCATGGAGCAAAGCCAGACAAACCCACAAGAGATTGTTATCCACGCAACTCATGTGAACCACGCGGGAACAAAGCCCGTGAAACCCACAAAAGATTGTTATGAGCGCCCAGGAAAACATAACGAGGTTTGGAGATTAGAAACTCGTGAAGAACAAAGCCTCACGAACCCCTAATTGCTTGAAACGCCACAAAGGACGTCAACCCCTTCGATAAGTTTTTGAAGAGAATCCACCATTCCATGGTTAGCCACCCACAGCCTCACCACCAAAGTGCCTAAATGCAATATTAATTTTTAGGTTAAAACATTCATCCATTTTTTTTAATGAAAAGCTTGTTTAAATATTACAATGGAAACCCTAATTGTAATATGTTAAAAAACCAGAAATAACCCTAGATAATAATTCTTATTACAAATAAAATTTTGGGCCCCCAACATGTTGCCCACTCTAGAATAAACACCAATATTAAAACCTAGGGTCCCTAACAGTCGGCCCACTCTAAAATAAACACTAACATTAACCCCTTTAGAAGGCCTTCGCTTGTATATCTTGAACTCCCTTCATTGCCAAATAACGTGAATGGATTATTATGCTCATTCTTTAGATGCTTGGATCCATACTTCGAGGCTTGTGTTTTGACGCTCCATAGACCATATCATCATTGACCGGTGAAATCACTCACGTAACGCAAGCGCATGTATCGTTCAATTAATATAAAATGTATCGATCCCACGAGGACTTAATACCTAGGCTATCAATTTGTGAAGCCAAATGTCTACGAGTATCTAATAGATTGGTTGTTTGATTGGATGGTGATTTCAAACTAAAGACAAGTAAATAAAATAATGCAAATGGAAATTAAAGGAAAATTCAATATTATTAAACTATCTAGGTTTGTGAATCCTTCCAATATCTTTTAAAGATGTAGTGGTTATCTCACATTTGTGTAATATATTGGTTTATTAACCTGGAACATGAAAATATGCAAAAGCCTCTGTCGATGGTCAGATGCAAACACCCAAATAACCAAATTAATCATATGTCTATGTTAACCAAGTTACCTGAATTCATTAAGATTAAGTTCCAATTGTGGCTACCCCCGCCCGACAGGTATATGTCTATCCTGTAAGAAAATCTACCAGGTCACCATGCCCCGAGGTGAGATTGTGAGTTATTGAGACTAAGGCTGAAACCTAAAATTCATTCGTCAAGTTTATTTTAAATTTACCAGATCAATCTTATTAATAGCCAGTTAACAAGAAGCATTATGCTTAAGACTCAATAAACAAACCTTTATATTACCCAAGTCATAAAATAACCCCTTATAAACCGGTGATATTGGAATTCATCACAACTTCAGATATGGTATTTAGTTACAAAACATATCTAGGACTAGTAAAGACATAAATAAAGTAAATGACATAAAGTAAAGCTTGGAAATTAAAAAGGTAAATAAAGCAATAAAGAAAATGATGGGGTTAGAGGATCCACTTTTATTACTTCTATTTTAGAATATCTCCCTTATTATAATATATTAACTTTGCATGACATTACCAACCGACCATAAAAGGCGATATCCTGATTAAGTCAAATTTATTGATTAATTTCAACCGACCATAAAGGCGGTATCCAATTTAGTAAGGTTAAAATCAATTAATTAAGTCCAACTGATCATAAAGGCGGTATCTCATTAAGTCAAGTTTTAAATAGTTTATATATTATAATTAAGGGAGATTAATCTAAATATTAGTGATAAAAGCTTAACATTTCATCCCAGCAGAGGGGAGTTACCTCCTCATACTGAAAAGCAAAAATAAAGACTGAAAAGTAAAGTAAAGAAAATACTATTGCGTAAAATAAAAAATTAAATATAGAAAGCTGTAAATAAACAAACAAGATACAATCTTCTTAGTATTCTTAAGGAAACCCCCATAAGAAGTTATGATTTTTCCTTCTCATTTCAGCTTCAATTTATAGGTAAAATTCTACCTCGCGCGTAGCGACGCAAAACACATGCGTTTCGCGACTTGCCATTGATTCGATGCGATGATGACACGTGTCTGTCAGCAGAATTATTGGCCTGGCGTCGTGACACATTGATGGTTCTGCATCGCGATGCGGGATACAGTGATGATGTCAGCAATGACGCGTGTCGGCATGCTTCATAATTGTGGCGCGTCGCGATGCAGAGCATGTTACGCGTCGCGATGCGTGACCAGAGAATTTCCGAATTTGCCCTTTTTGATCCGAATTTCACCGTTTTAGCCTCGATTCAATTCCACTGAGTTCCGAAACTTTTTTATCTAAAAAAATAACACAAAACACATAAAAATATTCACAAAACTCAAGAAACTAAATAAATTAGTAAGCCAAAGGGACGATAAATATTGATATATTTACCGCTTATCACACCCCCAAACCTTACATTTTGCTAGTCCTCGAGCAAAATAAGATAAAATACAATAAACAAATTTAAAATAAAATTAAACTAAACCACTTTCGTATGGTTCACGGTTGCATTTAGCGTATGCAACAAACCTTTAAACCCCTAGGTGTCCCTAGTGGATGAGTTGTAGTCCCGTTAGGGCTTACAGCAACGATACCCACAAACGTCAATCTAATGCACACAAAAGCAAAAGACAAGAGAAAAGAGAATAAACAAGTTAGTGACTAATCAAGTGAAACTTCTTATCCAAGTTAATAGTTGTTTTTTTTTTTCTTTCTAATTTCCAAAAAAGTAAATTCTCAATTTATTTTTACCATTCTCCATATACACAACCAACAAAGTATTAATCAAATCATTGTGCCCACAATATTCATAAGTGCAGTTGAAAAGAGAGTAATATTTTTGTCCTAAAGTAATATCAGAATTCACACCTTTTTAGCAATGAAATTTTTTTCTCATTTTTTTTATTTATTTACAATATCTTTAATCCATATAGCGAGCTTTAGGTCAGTGACTCCCAAACCAGTTGGCTTTAGGGCACTAGGTGTTAAGATACCCCTATGGACTTAATTACTCGGATTTCATAAATCTTTTTTTTTTAATAACATCTTTAATTCAGTGACTCCCAAACCAATTGGTTTTAGGGCACTATATGTTAAAACACATATTCAGACTTAATTACTCGGATCTCAAATGTTTTTTATTTTTATTTTTATTTTTATTTTTATTTTCCCATCGCTTTTTAGATGTTTCCTCCAATTAAGCTATAACACTGAATATTACAAACTTTTCAATTACAACCCATGGCCGTATGTTACTGACCGGCGTAAACACACACGTATAACGCAAGCGCACGTATCGTTCAAGTAGTATAAAAAATATTGATCCCACGAGGACTTAATACCTAATCTATTAATTTTATGAGGTCAAATGATTACTAGTATCTAACAGGTTGTTTGATTGATTTGAAAAGGTGACGATTCTAAATTTAAAAACAAGTAAATTAAATTGTTCGTAAGTAGATTTAAGAAAATTCAATATTAAAAACTATCTAGGGTTGTGATTTCTTCCAATATCATTTAAAAGATTAAGTGGTTATTTTATAGTTGGGTAATATATTGATTTATTAACCTGGAACACTAAATTATGTGTAAGCCTCTGTCGATGGTCAGACACAAATACCCAGTTTAACCCAATTGAACCATATGTCTATGTCAACCAAATTATCTGGATTCATTAAGTTTAAGTTCCAATTATGGCTACCCCCGCCCGACAGGTATATGTCTATCCTGTAAGGAAATCTATTAAAGGGTTATCTATCCTCAAGGAAGATCGTGGGCTATTGAGTCTAAGGCTGAAACCTAAAATCCCTATGTCTAGTTCATTTTAGATTTACCAGATCAATTTTATTAATGGCCAGTTAATGAAAAAGTATTAAGATTAAGACTCAATAAATAAATCTTTATAATACCCAAACTATAATATAACCCCTTATAAACATGTGATATTAAAAGTCATCACAACCCCAGATAACTAATTTAGTTACAACACATAAATAGGGCTAGTAAAAACTTGAAAATAGAAGACATAAAGTAAAAATGCGGTAAAGTAAATACTGAAAAGTAAATTACAATAAAATAAAATGCTAAGGTAAAAGGAATTACTTTTACTACTACTAATTTAGATATCTCCCATAATATAATATATAAACTTGTGATAACATTACCAACCAGCCATATAGGCGGTATCCTGATTAAGTCAAATTAAGTCCAACCAGCCATTAAGGCGGTCAAAAGGTTTATTAAAAAGATTTGTCATGAACCTGCCATATAGGCAGTAAGAAAGTTTAATTACCAACCGACCAATCTGGCGGTATCCTTGATTAGTCAGGTTTAAACCAGATTAAAATGAATTACCAACCGACTAATCTGGCGGTATCCGTTTTAAGTCAATATTTTAAATAGTGAATATATTATATTTAAGGGAGATTAATCTAAATTGCAATAGTAAAAGAATTACCTTTCACCCTAGCTGGGGAAGTTACCTCCTCATGGTGAAGAGTAAGAACTGTAAAAAGTAAAAAAGTAAATTACTATTATTACAAAACGTAATTAAAATTAATTACAAAACTAAAAAAAACTAAAAATTAAAAGAAACTAGAGAGAGAAACTCCCTCTTTACATCAAAGAGATGAGAGAGTGTGGTACAACTGAAACTGCAATTTCGCGCTCTATTTATAGGGGTCAGTAGGGGTCCGGCGTCGCGACGCGCGTTTTGTCGACGTGGCACGCTCTGGTTTGTCGGTTGAAGTTCTGGATAATGTGATAAGGCGACACGTGGTAAGGTGGTTGGGACTCAATTATTGTGACACGTGGCGGCTTCTGATTGGTCCGATAGATTCTTATCCGCCACGTGTCAGATACGGATAAGAGAGCCAATAATTAATGATGATGTGGCGCTGACGTGGCGATGACGTGGCGACACATGGCAATTTGACTGTCGGCACCATAGAATCGCGACACGTGGCACGCTGTGATTGGTTGATGATGACGTGGCAGTGAGGTGGCATGTTGACTGGTCAACCTGGTGATGTGGACGATGACGTGGCAATGACGTGGAGTGATGCGTGGCGATGGTGACTGTCGGCACCGTAGGATGATGACACCTGGCACGGTGCATGTTAGCAGATCGGTTGTGATGGTGACATGTGTCACGGTGCAAGTTAGCAAAGTCAAATTTTTCTTAGATTCTGACTTGTGGACCCGGCGCACGTTAGCACTGTTCAGCGCACGTAGACGTCGCGACGCCAAAGGCTTGTGCGTCGCGACGCGCCCAAATTACCAAAATGCCCTTTTTGCCAATTTTCATTGTTTTGCACCAAATTACCTCCAGAATGTCCTGAAACTTTATTTATCTACAAAATAACACAAAACACATCAAAATATTCACAAAACTCAAGAAACTATACAAAATATTAAGTTAAATGAGTGGGAAATAATGATAGATTTACCACTCATCAGTTACTATGCATGTTGATAATACCTGTCAATATGAATATCCAATTTAATCAGTTTTATGAAGATTTCACAAATTAAATAATTCAAAAGGAAATAAACAAAAACTAACTTGTTACGAAATAGGTTGAGATACGTCTCAGGAGTGGAAATTCCTTACACATCTATCTCACATCAATTTCACCTTATTAGTCAAGTTAAAAATACAAAAACAAAATATTTTTTTTATTTTATAAAATTTTTAATTTTTTTTGAAATTTTTTTAAAATTTTTGACCAAAAATCAAATAAAAACAAGATACTAGTCAACTATTCCCCTCCCCCAAACATAATTGAGATATTGTCCCCAATGTCTAAAAAAGTAGAAGAAGAGTTTAGAAAACAGTACCTGGTTAGTTGAAATTCTACATCTAAAATGAAAATTAAAGGTTAAGATCTAGATTTATCCGACACTTTCTACCACGATCATTATCAGACTAGTTTATCTTGGAAATGATAGGGTCAATTTGTGGTTCAAAGGCTAAGAATTGGACAATTAAATTATGGGTTGTTATGGCAGTGAAGAGGATATCTTTTACAGACTTTGACACGAACCCATTTCTCCCGGCATCATCAAGAAAAAAACAAAGAAAGTCATAAAATCCATTAACGTTAAGCAGTCCAATTGGTTTATGGTGTATGTTCATGTTCGCCCAAAGATAGCAATGTAAAAACTTCTTTCATCGTGCCCAAGCCACCTGGCAAAGGAAAAAAGGAATCAGCACGATTAATCATTTCAACCAGTCATTCAGACATACCTGGTACAGTATATTCATATCTGTTTGATGGTCCTATAAGATTCGCCTCTGCTAAAGGTTTTGGGATGATTCCCAAAACTTGACTATCTCCTTCCTGTACAGCAGCCCTTGAACGTTCCCCATTAGTCCAAGATTGCCACTGCCATAATACTAGGGGTGAATATTCCTTTCAGCTATGACTCTACCCAATGCTTGTGCTGCCCAACGAATATGGCTTAGAACCAACCTAGTACCAGACACTAGTAGACGCAAAACACACAGATGTTTACAACCGTCTTCTTGAAGTTGCTTCCATTTTTTTTAATTTTTCTCAAATCTGGATGTCTTCAAGAGTGCAATGACGAGCTGAATTTATAGAACCTGAAAGGTGAGTAATAATAACACTAGTACCTTCCAAATGACAATTATTAACTAAAGAGTAAAATATATCGTGAAAGTCAAAAAGCCCAGATCCTGTCGGAGAAATAAAGAAAATAACAAAACAATTCAAATTATTAGATAAATACAAGAGAAAATAAAATTTACAAGAGTAATGGCTTGAAGACGTTTATGCATCAGGGACAACTTCCCATTCAATTTTCTTATATTGGCAAACGAGGTTTTTTAAAGTCAATTCCCTCCCGAGACTTAAATGTTGTCTTTCTTTTCGAAATTGTGCATGTAACATGTGAATTGCGTGATGCACATATCCACTGGAATGTGCCTCAAGAGTCAATGAATGTCATCCAAAGACTCCTTACTCAGCCATCCTAATGAATTTAATTTTATCTTCACGGTTATCAGACATCATTCAATGAAAGAACGACAACGAGTAATACATGTCAATATGTGCACATTTATTGCAAACACTCATTCTTTTAGCTACTCTCTTTTCAGAAAGTGCTTCTGCTTCTTCAAACCAGACAGATATGAAACAAACAAGTTATAGGAACTCACTGGACCGGCGGAACACACACGTATAACGGCAAGCGCACTATCGTTTAAGTAGTATAAAAAAAAATATCGATCCCACGAGACTTAATCTTACTGTTGTATAATTATGAATCTATTTAGTTAAAATATCTAATTAAAATAGAGAAGAGAAAGTGATTGTTTGATTGATTGATGTGGTTTTGCACAATAAATAAATAAATAAAAAATGACCGGCGTAATCACACACGTTAAACGCAAGCGCACGTATCGTTCAAGTAGTATAAAAAGATATCGATCCCACGAGGACTTATTACCTATATCTATTAATTTTATGAGGTTAAGTGATTACTGATATCTAACAAATTGTTTGATTAAAATGACGATGATTCTAAATTTAAAACAAGTAAAAGAAATTTGAGAATAGATTAATGAGAATTAAGACTATCTAGGGTTGTGAATTCTTCCAATATTAATTAAAAGATGAAGTAGTTAAATCATAGTTGGGTAAAATATTAAATTATTAATCTGGAATACTAAATTATGTAAAAGCCTCTTCCGATGGTCATTTACAATACCTAGAATAATCAAATTGAATCATATGTCTATGTCAATTAAATTACCTAGATTCATTAAGATTGAATTCCAATTATTGATTACCCCCGCCCAACAGGTATATTTCTATCCTGTAAGGAAATCTATTAAAGGTTTATCTATCCTTAAAGAAGATCGTGGGTTGTTGAGTATAAGGTCTTAAACTTAAAATCCTATGTCTAGTTCATTTTAAGTTTAACTAATCAATTTTATTAATGGCCAGTTAATAAAAAGGCTTTAAGATTATGACTCAACAAATAATTCTTTAATTACCCAAACTGTAATCTAACCCTTTATAAACTGGTGATATTAGATTTTATCACAACCCTAGATATTTAACTTAGTTACAACACATAACTAAAACTGATAAAAACTTAAAAGACATAAATAGAAATTGCTGAAAAGTATTTGTAAAGTAGTAATTTGCAAAGAAACGAAAGAAATGCTAAGGCAAAAGGAATCAACTTCTACTATTTACTATTTAGATATCTCCCAATAAAATGATATATAAACTTGTGATTATTTCCAACCAGCCATATAGGCGGTAACCTGATTAAGTCAATTTAAGTAAACCAGCCATAAAGGCGGAACCAAAGTAACCAGCCATAAAGGCGGAACCAAAATAACCAGCCATAAAGGCGGAAAAGGAATTTTATTACCAACCGACCAATCTGGCGGTATCCTGATTAATTCATTTTTTAAATAGTAAATATATTATTTTTAAGGGAGATTAATCTAAATAGTAAAAGTAAAAGTATTACCTTATTACCTCCTCAGCATAGATAAGTTACCCCATCATAGATGGATAGAATTACTACTACAAAGCGTAAATAAAACTGAATAAAAGAAGAAAATATGAAGAACTCTCAATTTATTTATAAGGATTTCAGAGGAAGAGGTACATTTGAAACTAAAAATTCGAAATCTATTTATAGGCAAAAAAATCTAATTTTTTATTATTATTTTTCTGATTTTTATTACTTTATTATTTTATTATTTATTATTATTTTTTTTTGGATCGCTGAATTTTCGACACGTGTCATGGTGTGCTAAAAATGACGGCTCGTTGAATCTTCGACATGTGGCATGGTGGTGCAATTACCAAAATACCCTCGGTGTCGGGACGCCCAAAATTACCAAAATACCCTTTTTGCCAAATTTCACAATTTTGCTCCAAATCACCTCCAGAATATCTTGAAACTTTATTTTGGTGTCGGGATGCCCAAAATTACCAAAATTTGTGTCGGGACGTCCAAAATGACCAAAATACCCTTTTTGCCAAATTTCACCAAATTTCACAGTTTTGCTCCAAATCACCTCTAAAATGTCCTGAATCTTTATTTATCTGCAAAATAACACAAAACACATCAAAATATTCACAAAACTCAAGAAACTATACAAAATATCAAGTTAAATGAGTGGGAAATAGTGATACATTTATCACTCATCACACCCCCAAACCTAACATTTTGCTAGTCCTCGAGCAAAATAAAATAACATAATAAAATTTTAACTAAGCCACTTTCGTAGGGATCACGATTGCATTTAGCATATGCAACAAGCCTTTAAACCCCTAGGTGTCCCTAGTGGACGAGTTGTAGTCTCGTGAAGGTTTACAGCAATGATACCCACAAACATTTTATAAAAGTAAAAAGGTAGTGAAACTAATGCACACAAAAGCAAAAAGACAAGCGAAAGAGAATAAAGATGTTAGTGACTAATCAGGTGAAATTTCTAATCCAAGTTACTAGATGTTTTGTTTCATTCTAAATTACTGAATAAGTAAATTCTCCGATTATTTTTACCATTCTTCATATATACAGCCAACAAAATATTAAACAACTCATTTTTGCCCACAACGGTCATAAGTGCAGTTGATAAGAGAGTAAATTTTTGTTCTAAAGTTTTATCAGAATTCACATCTTTTATAGTAATGGAATAAATTTTCTAATTTTTCTGATTTTTTTTTTTTTTTTATTTTTTATTTATATACAATATCTTCCATCTATGTAGCGAGCTTTAGGTCGGTGACTCCCAAACCAGTTGGCTTTAGGGCATCAGGTGTTAAGACACCCTAAGGACTTAATTACTCAGACTTCAGATATATATACATATATATAAATTTTTCATCATTTTTGATCCATGTAACGAGCTTTGGGCCAATGACTCCCAAACCAGTTGGTTTTAGGGCACTAGGTATTAAAATACCCTTACAGACTTAATAACTCGGATCTCATATGTTTTTTTTTTTTTTTTTTTTTTATTCCATCACTATTTTTTTAGATGTTTCCTCCAAATGAACTAGAGTACTGGATATTACAAACTTTTCAATTTTAGCTCATGTCTGTATGTTACCATGTATGTTGATAATATCTGCTAACTAAGTATATGAAGATTCATTTTAGTCAGTTTAATGGAGAATTTACAGATTAAATAATTCAAAAGTGAATAAACAAAAATTAACTTGTTTTGAATTAGGTTTGAAATACGTCTCAGGAGTGGAAATTCCTTACACAGCTATTTCTTACCAATTTCATCTTTTTAGTCAACATAACAACCACATATTTCTACTAGTCATAAAACTATAATTTACATGTTTTTTTTTTTAAAAAGGCTCTCGCTGACAAAGGATTGTTCACAACTAGGACTCCCCACTCAAGGGTTCAAGCGACCAAGTGAACGCACCTTTTTTATACCTTATGGTACGTGCCAACGAATTTATGGTGTGTGACTAACTGTCGAATGGACTTCCCGTTGTAGATTCCCCAGAGGGAAGGTGGAGCGAGGCTCACTTAAGTACCCTAGCCCCTTAGGCTCTTATCGCTTGTTGTCAGGAATAAACAACGAGTCCTCCAAACTAGTCTGTCACAACACGCTACAAGTGAATGATTATCTAGGTGCCTCCACATCTTTTCCTTATAAAAAGGTAGTGAGTGAAGGAAGACACCAAACCATCACCTAGCTTTAAATATGCCCTTTGTTTTTATTAATTTTTTAATTTTTTTGTATTTTTCGAAAAATTTGGACTAAAACACAAAAACTAAAAATCAAGATAAAAGGAGAATTAAGAAGATAATACCTGGTTAGCTGAAACTCTACAAGAAATTTAAAGGTTAAGATCCAGATTAATTCGACGCTTCTTACCACGAATCATCATCAGACCATTTTATCTTTGAAATGATAGGGTAACTTGTGGTTCATAGGCAATGAGTTGATCAATTAAATCTGGAGCAGTTCTGGCAGTAAAAAGGAGTTCTTTCATTGGTTTTGTCACGAACCCATTTCTCCGAGCATCATCAAGAAACACACAAAGAAAATCATAAAATCCATCAACGTTGAGCAGTCCAAGCGGTTTCTGGTGTATGTTCAGGTTCGCCCAAGATAGTACTATAAAAATTTCCTCCAATGTACCCAAGCCACCTGGCAAAGCAATAAAAGCATCAGAACGGTTAATCATTTCAACCAGTCGTTCAGACATACCTGGCACGATCAGTTCCTCTCCGTTTGATGATCCAATAAGATTGCCTCTGCCAAGGGTTTTGGGATGATTCCCAAAACATGACTGCCTTCTTCTTGTACGGCCTTTGAAACGATCCCCATTAGTCCAAGATTGCCTCCGCCATATATTAAATGCATATTCCTTGCTGCTAAGACTCGACCCAATTCCTGTGCTGCTTCTATGTATTGTGGTTTAGTACCAACTACACTACTACCGCAAAACACACAAATGTTTTCAATTCGTCTTCTTGAAGTGGCTTCCATTTTTATTTTTTTTACTATGGATGTCTTCAAAAGTGCAATGATGAGTTGAATTTATAGTACCTGAAAAGGGTGAATAAAATAATAGCACAAGTATCTTCCGAAGGACGATTAGTAGCAAAATAATAAAATAGATCGTGATAGTCAACAAGATCTGGATCCTGTCGGAGAAAACAATAAAACAAATCAATTACTAGAAAAAGACAAAGAGATATAATATGTACAAGAAAAGTAACGGCTTGATTGACATCTATGCGTCAGGAACAAGCTTCCCATCCAATTTTCTTATAAATTGGCAAACAGGGTCTTTTTGAGTCAGATTCCCTAGACTTAATTGTTGTCTTTCTTTTTGGAATTGTGTGTGTAATTTGTGAATGGCTATATGAACATATCCACTGGGATGCGTCTCAAGAGTCGAAGAAATATCATCTAAAGACTCCTTACTCAAGCCATCCCTAATGAATTTAATTTTATCTTCACGATTATCAGACACCATTCCTAAAGAACGACAACGAGTATTGCAATTCCAACGCGCACATTTGTAACAAACACCTATTTGCTTAGCTCTACGTTTCTTTGCATAGGTGCTTCTTCCAAAACCAGGTAAATAAGAACTACAAGTCTCAGAAAACTCACCTGCTAGACGGATACGTGCTTCGATTACCCAACAAATATCAGTAGGAATACCTTTGATCATTAGTAGTCTCATTCGTTCCAAGCGAGCTTTGTAAACTTTCATCAGAGATTTTTGAGGGAGAGAAGGAAATTGCTTGTGAAGACTTGCGAGAGCTTCTTCCATTTTGAAATTTCTTTATCTGCAAAAACTAAACACACACAAAATAAAATCACACCAAATTGCAATATATACTAAATTTGCATGGGTTGCCTCCCTGCTAGCGCTAAGTTTAATGGTCGTCAGCTAGACGTGACTTTTCGAACGTTATGCTGAATCTGAAAGTGTGACACTTTCTTTTTGTCGCTCCAACGGTTCTCCCCAATAGTGTTTGACACGCCTGTTCTTAACTTTGAAAGTTTTGTTGAAGTCAGGATCATGTATCTCAACGGCTCTATCTGGAAAAACTTTGGTGATCACAAATGGACCTGACCACCGTGATTTTGGCTTCCAAGGGAAGAATTTCCCCCTTGATTTGTTTAACAGTACCTTCTGCCCTAGTTCCAGTTGTATGCGCACTAATTTCTCATCATGTCTTTTCTTTGCCTTTTCTTTGTATAATTTGGCATCCTCAAAAGGCTGTTTGTGAAATTCCTCCCATTCGTTGAGCTGGTGGATCTTTTTCTCTTCTGTTGCTTGTTGTGCAAGAATTGGCTCTTTCAGTACAAAAGACGCTTTATCTTCAGGCTCCACAGGCAATTGACATGTTTTAAGTTTGTCAGTAGAACTTTGCATTGCATTGGAGTTCTGAATGGTACTGTGTATCACATCAAGTCTGAAACATTCCTCCTTCTTTTCATCGTCTGGTAAATTCATGGCCTTGAAAACATTGAATGTTACTTCTTGGTCCTGTACCCTCATGGTTAATTCTCCTTTTTGTACATCAATAATGGTTCGACCTGTAGCCAAGAATGGTCTTCCGAGGATGATTGGCACGTCTGCGTCTTCCTCCATATCAAGGACAATAAAATCTGCTGGGAAAATGAATTTGTCAACTTTAACTAACACATTCTCAACAACTCCTCTTGGAAATGCGAGCGTTCGATCAGCAAGTTGTAGTGAAACTGAAGTAGGCATTGCTTCTCCAATCTGCAGTTTCCTGAAAATAGAAAAAGGCATTAAGTTAACACTTGCACCTAAATCACATAAAGCCTTACCAAAATTATGTTCTCCTATGATGCAAGGAATGGTGAAACTTCCAGGATCCTTCAACTTTGGGGGAAGTTTTCTCTGAATGATGGCGCTGCATTCTTCTGATAATGCTACTGTCTCATAATCTCCCAATCTCCGTTTTCGTGAAAGAATATCTTTCATGAATTTAGTATAGCTGGGCATTTGTTCCAAAGCTTCTGCAAAAGGGATGTTGATGTGCAGCTTTTTGAAAACCTCCAAGAATCGAGCAAAATGCTTGTCCAGTTTACTTTTCTGAAGGCGTTGAGGAAAAGGTGGAGGTGGAGTGATCTGTTCTTTTTCCTTTGCTTCTTTTTCCTCCATCTGTTTCTCTGCTTCTTTTGGAAACTTCCTCAGTTGTTGTTTTGGCTCCAACATCTTTGTTGATTTCAGTACCACTTTTTAACATGATGGCATTACACTGCTCTTTCCCATGTTCCTTGGATTTGGTTCTGTGTTGCTGGGAAGGGTACCTGGCGGTCTGTAACTCTGAGCATTGGCCAGTTGTCCAATTTGATTCTCTAGTGCTTTGATGGAAGCAGATTGGCTTTGAAACATAGCATCGTACTTTTTTAACTGAGCCAACACTTCTGCTATTCCTGGTTCATTTGTCTGCTCCTGGCCTTTGTTATGTTGCTGAAATCCAGGTGGTGGATAGTTCTGTTGTTGGCCTGAATTGTTGCTCCATGAAAAATTGGGATGATTCCTCCACCCTGGGTTGTAGGTGTTGGAATATGGATTGTTCCCCTGTCTGTTGAAATTGTTGACATAATTCACCGTTTCTTCATGTTGATTTGATTCTGGTGCTCCTCCATATGGTGAACTTGTGGATCCAATGTTAAGAGTCTCCATAAATTTGCATATCTGATCCAGTTTGGTACTGACTGCTGAATTGGCTCCAACCTCATAAATTCCAGCAATTCGTTGAATCATGCTCCTTTCTGTTGGCCACAATGAATTGTTGTTGGCCATTTCTTCAATTAGGTCCCAAGCTTGATCTTCTCCTTTTGCCATTAATGCTCCTCCGGCAGCAGCATCAATTGTGGTTCTCATAATTCCAGAAAGTCCATTATAGAATGTTTGGACTTGAAGCCATTTTGGAATCTCATGGTGAGGACATTTCCTGAGCAAATCTTTGTACCTTTCCCAAGCTTCGTAGAGAGTTTCTGATTCTTGTTGTACAAAGGATGTGATGTCATTCCTCAACTTTCCAGTTCTGGCTGGTGGAAAGTACTTTGCAAGAAATTTAGTGGCTAAAGCGTTCCAAGTGGTGATGGAACCAGCTGGTAGTGAATGTAGCCAAGCTTTACCTCTGTCCTTCAAAGAGTATGGAAAAAACGAAGTCGCATTGCTTCTTCAGCTTCTCGGTTGTAATTGAAAGTACCGCAAACTTCCAGGAAGTTGCTGATGTGGGCATTAGGATCTTCAGTTGCATTCCCTCCAAACTGTACTGATTGTTGTATCATCTGAATGCAAGTTTTGATGTCACCTGCATTTGCTGGTAAGGGAGGAAGTACAATACATGAAATGAGTCTGTCAACCACCGGAATTGTTCTGTCTCGAATAGGAATTGGTGGTGCAACTTGCAAAGGTTCAGGTTCCATGTTAATAATTGCTTCTTGGCCTTGTCGCCTTTCTCTTCTCAATTGTCTGATGGTTCTTTCAATTTCTGGGTCAAGCGGTTGTAGTTCAAAGCTTCTGGTTCGTCTCATTAAGATTGTGATAACCTGAAACACAATAAAACGAAAGTAATAAGTAAAAAGGAAAAATTAGACACAAGTAACGTATCTAACCTTTAAACTAATAGTAAAAGATAAAGAAGTCCCCGGCAACGGCGCCAAAAACTTGACCGGCGTAATCACACACGTTAAACGCAAGCGCACGTATCGTTCAAGTAGTATAAAAAGATATCGATCCCACGAGGACTTATTACCTATTCTATTAATTTTATGAGGTTAAGTGATTACTGATATCTAACAAATTGTTTGATTAAAATGACGATGATTCTAAATTTAAAACAAGTAAAAGAAATTTGAGAATAGATTAATGAGAATTAAGACTATCTAGGGTTGTGAATTCTTCCAATATTAATTAAAAGATGAAGTAGTTAAATCATAGTTGGGTAAAATATTAAATTATTAATCTGGAATACTAAATTATGTAAAAGCCTCTTCCGATGGTCATTTACAAATACCTAGAATAATCAAATTGAATCATATGTCTATGTCAATTAAATTACCTAGATTCATTAAGATTGAATTCCAATTATTGATTACCCCCGCCCAACAGGTATATTTTCTATCCTGTAAGGAAATCTATTAAAGGTTTATCTATCCTTAAAGAAGATCGTGGGTTGTTGAGTATAAGGTCTTAAACTTAAAATCCCTATGTCTAGTTCATTTTAAGTTTAACTAATCAATTTTATTAATGGCCAGTTAATAAAAAGGCTTTAAGATTATGACTCAACAAATAATTCTTTAATTACCCAAACTGTAATCTAACCCTTTATAAACTGGTGATATTAGATTTTATCACAACCCTAGATATTTAACTTAGTTACAACACATAACTAAAACTGATAAAAAACTTAAAAGACATAAATAGAAATTGCTGAAAAGTATTTGTAAAGTAGTAATTTGCCAAGAAACGAAAAGAAATGCTAAGGCAAAAGGAATCAACTTCTACTATTTACTATTTAGATATCTCCCAATAAAATGATATATAAACTTGTGATTATTTCCAACCAGCCATATAGGCGGTAACCTGATTAAGTCAATTTAAGTAAACCAGCCATAAAGGCGGAACCAAAGTAACCAGCCATAAAGGCGGAACCAAAATAACCAGCCATAAAGGCGGAAAAGGAATTTTATTACCAACCGACCAATCTGGCGGTATCCTGATTAATTCATTTTTTAAATAGTAAATATATTATTTTTAAGGGAGATTAATCTAAATAGTAAAAGTAAAAGTATTACCTTATTACCTCAGCATAGATAAGTTACCCCATCATAGATGGATAGAATTACTACTACAAAGCGTAAATAAAACTGAATAAAAGAAGAAAATATGAAGAACTCTCAATTTATTTATAAGGATTTCAGAGGAAGAGGTACATTTGAAACTAAAAATTCGAAATCTATTTATAGGCAAAAAAATCTAATTTTTTATTATTATTTTTCTGATTTTTATTACTTTATTATTTTATTATTATTTTTTTGGATCGCTGCTGAATTTTCGACACGTGTCATGGTGTGCTAAAAATGACGGCTCGTTGAATCTTCGACATGTGGCATGGTGGTGCAATTACCAAAATACCCTCGGTGTCGGGACGCCCAAAATTACCAAAATACCCTTTTTGCCAAATTTCACAATTTTGCTCCAAATCACCTCCAGAATATCTTGAAACTTTATTTTGGTGTCGGGATGCCCAAAATTACCAAAATTTGTGTCGGGACGTCCAAAATGACCAAAATACCCTTTTTGCCAAATTTCACCAAATTTCACAGTTTTGCTCCAAATCACCTCTAAAATGTCCTGAATCTTTATTTATCTGCAAAATAACACAAAACACATCAAAATATTCACAAAACTCAAGAAACTATACAAAATATCAAGTTAAATGAGTGGGAAATAGTGATACATTTATCACTCATCATAAAAGACAAAAGCAAATACAAAGAAAATAACAAAAAGACACAAAGAATCTAGGGTTGTATTTTCTTCCAATATCTTTTGTTAATGATGAAGGATTATTTTAGAGTTGGGTAATAATTGATTTATTAACTTGGAACACGAAATTATGTAAAAGCCTCTTCCGATGTAAAATTCAAATACCCAGTAATAACCCAATTGGAACCATATCCTATGTCAACCAAATACCTGGATTCATTAAGATAAGTTCCAATTATGCTACCAACCCCCCGCCCGACAGGTAAATTCCTATCCTGTAAGGAAATCTATTAAAGGGTTATCTATCCTCAAGGAAGATCGTGGGCTATTGAGTCTAAGGTCTTTAACCCTAAAATCCCTATGTCTAGTTCATTTTAGATTACCAGATCAATTTTATTAATGACCAATTAATGAAAAAGCAGTAAGATAAGACTCAATAAATAAATCTTTATATTACCCAAACTATAATTTAACCCCTTATAAACCGGTGATATTAAAAGTCATCACAACCCTAGATAAATAATTTAGTTACAACACATAACTAGGGCTAGTAAAAACTTGAAAATAAAAGACATAAAGTAAAAATGCGGTAAAGTAAATACTGGAAAGTAAATTACAATAAAATAAAATGCTAAGGTAAAAGGAATTACTTTTACTACTACTAATTTAGATATCTCCCATAATATAATATATAAACTTGTGATAACATTACCAACCAGCCATATAGGCGGTAACCTGATTAAGTCAAATTAAGTCCAACCGGCCATTAAGGCGGTAAAAAGATTTGTCCATGAACCTGCCATATAGGCGGTAAGAAAGTTTAATTACCAACCGACCAATCTGGCGGTATCCTTGATTAGTCAGGTTAAAACCAGATTAAAATGAATGACCAACCGACCAATATAGCGGTATCCTTTTTAAGTCAATATTTTAAATAGTTATATATATATTTAATGGAGATTAATCTAAATAGCAATAGTAAAAGAATTACCTTTCACCCTAGCTGGGGAAGTTACCTCCTCATTACTGAAAAGTAAAAACTGAAAAATAAAGAAAGAAAAGTACTGTGTGTAAAAGTAAATTGCGGAAAGTAAAAACTGAAAAGTAAAGAAGAGAAAGTGCGAAACTGAAAATTAATTACTGAAAACTAAAAATAAACAACTAGATACAATCTTCTTATTTATTCATTAAGAATTTCAAAGAAGAAAGTATGAATTTTACGAATGAAATGGCTTGGTATTTATAGGCAAAATTTTGCCTCCATCAAATCATCCATCAAATTCTCCACAAAATCCATTATTAATTTCTCCACTAATTACTCCACTTACTCCACCAAATCCATAATTGCTCCACTAATTGCTTATCTTGTTTGGTGTTGATTTGATAATTTTTATTAATTATTAATTAATTAATATTTTGCTTTGAAAATGATTGATAATGACTTTAATAATTACACTCCACACACTTCTGGATGGTTCATCAATTTCGGTCATGAAATCATCATAATTTGAAAATATTTCTCTTTCAAAGTTGTAGATCGTTGAGTCTTCTTTAATCTGGAACTTGAATCATCTCAATCCGATATCGGAGTAAAGAGTTATGCCCAAAATACGACAGATGAGCAAAACTGGAATTTCCAAAACTGCACTTCGTCAAAAACGCCCTTTCAAGTTTCCAATCTCCAAATTAATATATCAAGTCCAATAATTGCCCTTATTTTATCCACATTTCATCCTAAATGATTTCATTGAGTCCCGATATTATTTTATCTGCAAAATAAAATAAAACATATCAAAACGTTCATCAAACCCGAGAAACTAAACAAAATATTAAGTAAAAGGGGCGGTAAATATTGATATATTTTCCGCTCATCACTCACCTACCAATCGAACCCGTGCTTCAATAATCCAACGAATGTCATTAGGAATACTTTTGATCATCAGAAGTCTCATTCATTCCAAGCGAGCTTTGTAGACTTTCATCAGAGAGTTTTGAGGGAGAGAAGGAAAATGCTTGTGAAGATTTGCGAGAACGTCTTCCATCCTGAAATGTGACTTTACCTATATAAATTAAACACACAAAAATAAATCACACTAAATCTTAATATATATACAAATTGCATGGGTTGCCTCCATACTAGTGCTAAGTTTAACGTCGTCAGCTAGACATGACTGCCTGAATGTTAGGCTGGATCTAAAAGTGTGACACTTTCTTTTTGTCACTCAAATGATTTTCCCCAGTAGTGCTTGACACACTTACTTTTAACCTTGAATGTTTCATTAGAATTTGGATCATATAACTCAACGGTTTTATCTGGTAAAACTTGATTGATTAAGAATGGACCTGATCACCGTGATTTTAACCTCCCAGGGAAAAGTTTCAACCTTGATTTGCTGAACAATACCCACTGCCCCGGTTCTAGTTGTATGCGCACTAACTTCTCATCATATTTCTTCTTGGCATTTTCTTTGTACAGTTTGGCATTCTTAAAAGGCTGTAAGTGAAATTCCTCCAATATGTTGAGTTGGTGGAACCATTTCTCTTCAGTTGCTTGTAGATCAAGATTTGACATCTTCAGTGCGTAGTATGCTTTATTTTCAAGTTCCACAGGTAAATGGCATGCTTTAAGTTTGTCAGTGGAACTTTACATTTCATTAGAATTCTGGACGGTATTATCTCTCACATCAAGTCTGAAACATTCCTCATTCTTTTTATCATTCGAGAATTCCATGTCTTTGAAAATATTGAATCTGACTTCTTGGTCTTGTACCCTCATAGTTAGTTCACATTTTTATACATCAATAATGGTTCGACCTGTAGCCAATAATGGTCTCCCAAGAATGATGGGCACATCTTTACTTCCTCCATGGTAAAGATAATAAAGTCTGCTGGGAGAATGAGTTTGTCGACTTTGACCAGCACATCTTCAACTACACCTCTCGGAAATGTGAGCGATCTATCAGCAAGTTGCAAAGAGACTGAGGTGGGAATTGCTTCTCCAATTTTCAGTTTCCTATAAATGGAAAAAGACATCAAGTTAACACTAGCACCTAAATCACACAAAGCCTTACTGAAATTATGTTCTCCTATGGTACAAGGGATGGTGAAACTGCTAGGATCTTTAAACTTTGGGGGAAGCTTCCTCTGAATGATGGCGCTGCATTCTTCTGTCAATGCTACTGTCTCGTAGTCTCTCAATCTTCTCTTTCGTGACATAATGTCTTTCATAAATTTTTACATAGCTGGGCATTTGTTCCAACGCTTCTGAAAATGGAATGTTGATATGCAGCTTTTTGAAAATCTCCAGAAATCAAGCAAATTGTTTGTCCAGTTTTTTTTTTGGAGACGTTGTAGAAAAGGTGGAGGTAGAGTGAATCTTTCTCGATCATTTGCTTTTGCCTAATTTTCCTCAATCTGTTGATCTGCTTTGCAACTTTCTTTTGGAACTTCCTCAACAGTTGCATTGACTCCAATATTTTTATTGATTTCAGTATCACTTTTTAAAGTGATGGCATGACATTGCTCATTTCCCATGTTCCTTGGATTTGGTTCTGTGTTGCTAGGAAAGGTACATTTCGGTCTGTAACTCTGAGCATTGGCCAGTTGTCCCATTTGATTGTCCAGAGTTTTCAAAGATTATGCTTGACTTTGAATTAATGTTGTTTGCGATTGAAACATAGCATCATATTTTGCTGCCTGGGAGTCATATTTTGCTTCTAGCTTTTTCAAGTGAGCCAACCCTTCTGTTATTCCTGGTTCTTTTTCATTCTCCTGGCTCTTGTTTTACTGTTGGAAACCTGGTGGTGGATTGTTCCTTTGCCCTGAATTGTTGTTCCATGCAAAATTGGGATGATTCCTCCACCCTGGGTTGTAGGCGTTGGAATATGGATTGTTCCTCTGGTTGTTGAAATTGCTGACTTAGTTCACCGTCTCATCATATTGGTTTGCCTCTGGTGCTCCTCCATATGGTGAACTTATTGAACCGATGATGTTCAAAACTTTCGTGCTAAGTGTTTCCATGAATTTTTACATTTGATCCAGCTTGGCATTCATTGCTGTGTTGGCTCCAACTTCGTAAATTCCTGCGATTCGTTGGATCATGCTCATTTCTATTGGCTACAAAGAATTATTGTTGGCCATTTCTTCAATTAAGTCCCAGGCTTGATCTTCTCATTTTTCCATTAAAGCTCATCTAACAGCAGCATCAATTGTGGTTCTCGTTAGTCCAGAAAGTCCATTATATAAAGTATGGACTTATAGCCACTTTGCAATCTCATGGTGAGGATATTTTCTGAGTAATTCCTTGTATCTTTCCCAAGCTTCGCAGAAGGATTCTGAGTCATGTTGTACAAATGATGTAATGTCATTCCTCAGCTTTGTAGTTCTGGCTGGGGGAAAGTACTTTGCAAGGAATTTGGTGGCTAAAGTATTCCAAGTTGTGATGGAACCTGCTGGTAGTGAATGTAGTCAAGCCTTAGCTATGTCTTTCAAAGAATATGGAAAAACATGTAGTCTCATTGCTTCTTCTCTGCTGCTCGATTGTAATTGAATGTGCCGCAAACTTCCAGGAAGTTAATGATATGGGCATTAGGATCTTCAATTGCATTCCCCCAAACTGAACTGACTGTTGTATCAATTGGATTCATGTTTTGATGTTCACACTTTTGCTAGTAAGGGAGGAAGTATAATACATGAAATGAAGCCGTCAACCATCAGAATAGTTCTGTCTCGAATGAGAATTGGTGGTGCAACCTCCAAAGGTTCAGATTCCATATTGATTAGTGATTCTTGACATTCTCGCCTTTCCCCTTTCTCTCAACTGTCTGATGGTTCTTTCAATCTCTGGGTCAAGCAGACGGATTTCAAAGCTTATGGTTCTTCTCATGTAATGTCTAAGAACCTGAAACACAAGAAAATAAAAATAATAAGTAAGAACAAATTAGACACAGGTAAAGGTATCTAACCCCAAAATTAATTGTGAAAGATAAATAAGTCCCCGGCAACGGTGCCAAAAACTTGATCGTGAAATCACTCAGGTAACGCAAGCGCACGTATAGTTCAAGTAGTATAAAATTTATCGATCCCACGAGGACTGAATACCTAGGCTATCAATTTTTGAAGCCAAATGTCTACGAGTAACTAATAGATTAGTTGTTGATTGGATGGTGATTTTAAACTAAAGACAAGTAAATAAAACAATGCAAATATAAATTAAAGGAAAATTCAATATTATTAAACTATCTAGGGTTGTGAATCCTTCCAATATCTTTTAAAGATGAAGTGGTTATCTCACGTTTGTGGAATATATTGGTTTATTAACCTGGAACACGAAAATATGCAAAAGCTTCTGTCGATGGTCAGATGCAAACACCCAAATAACCCAATTAATCATATGTCTATGTTAACCAAGTTACCTGAATTCATTAAGATTAAGTTTGAATTATGGCTACCCCCGCCCGACAGGTATCTGTCTATCCTGTAAGGAAATCTACCTAAGGGTCACCATGTCCCGATGTGAGATCGTGAGCTATTGAGTCTAATGCTGAAACCTAAAATTCATTCGTCAAGTTTATTTTAAATTTACCAGATCAATCTTATTAATGGCCAATTAACAAGAAGCATTAAGCTTAAGACTCAATAAATAAACCTTTATATTACACAAGTAATAAAATAACCCCTTTATAAACCGGTGTTATTGGAATTCATCACAACCCTAGATATGGTATTTAGTTACAACACATATATAGGACTAGTAAAGACATAAATAAAGTAAATGACATAAAGTAAAGCTTGGAAATTAAAAAGTGAAATAAAGCAATAAAGAAAATATTGGGGTTAGAAGATCCACTTTTATTACTTCTATTTTAGATATCTCCCTTATTATAATATATTAACTTTGCATGACATTACCAACCGACCATAAATGCGGTATCTTGATTAAGTCAAATTTATTGATTAATTCCAACCGACCATAAAGGCAGATCCAATTTAGTCAGGATAAAATCAATTTAATTAAGTCCAACCGACCATAAAGGCGATATCCCATTATGTCGGGTTTTAAATAGTTTATATATTATAATTAAGGGATATTAATCTAAATATTAGTAATAAAAGATTAACCTTTCACCGAAGCGAGGGGAGTTTCATCCTCATACTGAAAAGTAAAAATAAAGACTGAGTAGTAAAGTAAAGAAAATATTATTCCGTAAAATAAAAATTAAATACAGAAAGCTGTAAATAAACAAACAAGATACAATCTTCTTAGTATTCTTAAGGAAATCCCCAGAATAAGTTATGAATTTTCCTTCTGATTTCAGCTTCTAATCATGAAATTTGAAAAACATGTTCTGAAAAACTGACATGTCTGGTTCATGAATGACTTCAGACTGACATGGCTAAGCTTAAATCCTAAACTTGTAATCTTAAACGCTGAAAAATGAACTAAAGAACTATAGCCTGAATTAAGAACTTGAAAAACATGAACTAGCATATATTTAAATCATAAATCGTAAAGATATATGTTGAAAGACATAACTTGAAATCTGATATGTATGATATGTGAATTACTTGAAAAGATGAACTGATAACTTATAGCGCGAAATAAAGTGCATGACTTGACATGTAAAAACATGAAAACATAACTAGGTCGAATCCTGAATGCGTGGCCGCACTACTGAAGTACATAAACTGATAGTGATAAAAATCTTAAGCTAATGCATGTTGAAACTTGAAACTTCTACCTGAATTACATGAAGAATCTGAAATAAAGAACATAACTAAATACATAAACTAACATACAATCTAAAACTAAAATCTAAATACATAAACTAGTTACACATGATGGATATTTAAATTGAATACATGAAACTAAGATTACAATTAAAGCCATGAATTGATAAACTTTACTGATAACGAAGGCAAGACTATGAAATGGAAACATAATCAACTACTGTGAACTGAAAGTACAAACTAAAGATATAAAAGGAAACTTCTACTGAATACAATAAGTAAATTGAATGAAATGGAAATAGAATCAATCAAAATGAAAATGGCTGAGAAACATGAAAGTAAGGAAAAATAAAGCATCCAATCACTGATTGACGCCCACTGTCAGCGTGCCTGAATATTGTTGGAAAGATTCTTGTGATGTACTTAACTGGACCCGTGTTCAAGTATGATTAGCATACTCAAATTAAAGATACTAAACATGATTCGTGATGCATGGACATGCTGCTTAACTTGACTAAGTTGCTAAAATTACATGACGTGCTTATGATGTGATATAATGTGATCGAGCCATGACCTGCTGATGAGAAAACTGATGGGACATTTCAGCATAACCATTTTAGTCACTTATAATATCTAAAACTATCAATAAACAAAATGCCCAATTTGGCCTTACTCAACATTTCCAACTTTACACTCTTACAATCATCATCACTTAACATATTTCATGCTTGTCAACATGCCACACACATACGCTAAATCAAACTCAACATCAAGTTTAACCCAAGCTTTAGTATCTGACTAAAGCCTCTCTAACAGGCTTCATGCATTCCACATCACCCAAAGCATAAAAACATAATTTCCATCAAAACACACTCATAAACATGATTTCGATAATCAAACAAAGTAATCATACATTGCCACCAAACACCATACATTCTGCCACAAGCACACTATGGACATCGCATTTTTACGTGTAGCCCGATTATGAGTCTCCATGAGAACACTCCTGCAATTTTGGGAAAGTGGTAAGGTCTAATGCCGGAAGGGAAAAAAACCCTAAAGAAGTTCAAAAGAAATTGTCAAATCCAGGACGATTGTCATCAACATCCGTACCCGGTCGGTTATTAGAGTCAATTTTGGCCGGACATGCCTTAAAGTCAGGTCGGACATGAGTCGTGTTTCTAGTTTTACATAAGGATTCGATCCTTTACCTTTTTAATCACTTTCCATAAAAAGACGCTTTCCTTAAACTGATTGTTTCCTTATTAACTTAAACACTACACACTATAAAAAGAAACATTACTCACACAACATGGGGACTTTTTGGACCACTAAGGACTTTGAAATTGAACTTTTCAGAATGAAAAACATTAACACAAACTTTGAATTCGTTTTTTACAGAAAGTGATCAAGCAACTAACCTAAATTTTCAGAGGTGTTTTCAGAGCCAACTTACACTTAAGGTATGATCTGAGGGCCCCCATACCTTAAACTTCGAATCTATTTTCCGACCAGACATACTCTATGTCTGGCCGGACATGCATTTATCACACAGTAAATCAAGCCACATAATTGGCTACATCCTGCCGTCGTGTTATGTGGTATATAGGATGGAAACCCGGACGTAGATTCCATAATTGATTCCAAATGGACAGTAATATGATTTGCACTCGAGATACAACTCCACATACCACACGAAAATGGGCGTGTGCGGCTTTTTTACCTATGTTTAGTATTTTGATTTTGTTTTATTTGATGGTTTATTTCTACTTAACTTTATTCCTTTACCTATGATATAACCTTTTCTGATGTCGTTATGACTGTAATCTGGACACTATTTTATGTTTTCGACTTTCTGATTTACATAGCAAATCTGAACAGACACTCAGTATGTCCAGTCGGAGATTAGTGGATAATATATATCCGATCGAATCCCATGTATATCCGATCAAATATGTTCTGTGCATTATTATTACTGTTTCCTCTATTACTTTTACTGCTTTCATGGATGTTTTCTTACTGCATGAAATATAAAATTATTTTCATGATTTATGCATTATAAAACAGGAGGATCCTATTTTGAATCTTGGTATTATACTGGCATCAGTAAGGGACCATTCTGAACCCAAACGGGTTTAACATCAGACCTTGTGAGGGGTGTAATATGGTTTCACAGTGTCTCATACTAGGTGATGACTCATTTATTCCTCGGTCAATCCCCTCGCAGGATTATCCGTACTCTCTATGGACAGCAAGCCCAATTGTGTCGTTGTCTTCGATGTCTTAGTTATAGCAGGAAATCCTGCTTCGCTCCTACAGATGGCGACTCCACTAGGGATAGAGAATCGGCCCCAAAAAATTATCTTATAGTATCTTTGACGAGACTGAGATGATCCATGCCTTCAATATTTTTGCATACCCTTTAAAGCCCAATGGCGTCATGTAGGGGTGGCAATTTAGGTTAGGATTCGTTTATTCGTTCGATTCGATTCGATTCGCTTTAAAGCAAATATGGGTTTGAAAAATGGATTCGTTAAATAAATCGGTCAATTCAATTCGATTCGTTAATGATTCGTTTCATTTTTTTTCTTTTAATACTTATTGTTATTTTTCAATTAAGATTCGAGAAATTATTGCTAATTATCATAGAAAAAATAATATTTTCGATATTCAGTGAGGTTTTTTTAGTAAATATATTAATTACATATTTCATATGTATATATTTATTAGGAATTAATGTAAATCGATTATGGTAAATTATGTTATTAAATAATATTATGACTCAATGAATATTCGTATTTTCGATTCATTTAATAAACGAATCGAATACGAATCATGATATTAGGATTCATTTAATAAACGAATCGAATATGAATCCATCATATTTTGATTCGATTTACTTAGTATTTGATACAAATTCAATTTGTTGATTCATTTTGCCACCCCTAGCATCATGTATAGAGAAATCATTTTACTCAAAGTGGTGGATTGCTATGTGTTGGACAATTATGACCCATAGTGTCACTATTTGTAAAAGACATTGTGGTTTTTGTACAAATTAACTATGTGACAATGGAAATTGCATTTTATCATTTTGTAATTTGATTACTTAATTATATAAATGATAAAAGTCCTTATGATTAGTTCCAGATTATAAGATATGAGACAATATCAATCCATAAAGGTTTAATCTTTAAATATCCCTAGTCGTAGTATTATCGAGACTGGACATCGATAATGCGGAATAGACTAGTATTGCACTTGTGCGTGTTATGGAAACGTAACAACATAGTTCTCATATATTTAAGTATTGGATACTTATGCAAGTGTGATAGGAGGTTGTGTTTACCGATGGTACGGAAACAGCTTCGCTCTGAATAGACCCCTCGGAGTCCCATTGGTAGTATGACCATGTGTCTATGGGAATCCGAATCGGGATAGGTGTATTTGGTCTTAACTTGAGACTTGCATCGCTAGTACTTGCGACAATCAATACACTTTGGTTTTGGTCGTCCGAGACTTTAACAGGTTTTGTGTACGCCTCTTCTGGGTTTATTGAGAATCGTAGTGTATTGGGTGTGATGTCAAGATGGAAGTATCACTTCAGTCATATGAAGATGATGATCACGCAGGGATACAGAACTGGTACTCTAATGTGTTGCAACCATCGGGATAATATGACAAGGTCATGATTATCCGATTAAATAGACTAGTTGCTTGTGATCTGATATATGTTTCGTACGGGGCATACACTATTCCAGCCCCATGCCTTACATGTGACATCCGATACTGGATCGAAATATGCAATACTATGTATACTACACTTGACAAAGATTAAATATTCCTTTAAGAATATTTCTGGAGAATTGGGTAGGCACGGCGCTTTGCTAGAAGCCAACCATGTCTCGTAAATTGGTAAAAATGTGGTACGAAGTACGCACGTGTTCGGATAGTCTGACGACCGGATTTACTGCCAAAATATCCAGGGATCTCATTGGTCGCTTCCCGAAGATTCACCGATGACGTATGATTCGAACATAATTAATCTAGGATTAATTACGGAGAGAGATTTTATCTGGAGTAAAATATTATTAAAAGAGATAGAACGATTAATTTGGAATTAATCGATAAAATAATATATTCGATATTTAAATGAAATTAGATTTCATAACAAAATTAAAATTAGATTTTAATTCGGGCGAACGAATTAATTTAGAATTAATTCACGAGCGACGTGAATAGTAATTTTGCTAGGCACATTTATTTAATTATATTTTATTTAATTACGTCGCAACGGAAAATTCGTTAATTCAGAATTAACGAACCCGAGCCTGGGATGTGTTTGCGGGCCCACTCGGATTTTGAATTTAGTGGGGCCCACATGTCACATCACAAGTCACATCACTTGTCACTTTATTCACTTTTTGGTGATGGAAGTTAGTGAAGGCTTTTGAGATAACTTGTTTCTTACACAAGTTGAAATGATGATAGACTTTTACCTAAACTTGGTATTGGTATATATATATATTTTTACACAAGTCAACATTTCATTCTCATCTCATCTCTCTCTCTCTAAAAAAAGCATTCTCCCTCTCTTTTACAAGGCATGGCCGAAACTCACCAAGGAGAAGAAGAAAAATTGTTGCAATTTTTCTAAGTGCTAGCAAACCAAAGAATCATATCAAGGTGATAGGGAAACCATTCCCAAGAGCTTGGAATCCATCTCAAAGCTTGGAGCTTGGACATCATCTTCAAAGAGAAAGCTTGGAGACTTTCAAAGGGAGCAAATTTTTGTTCTACACACATCCTATATCCGTTCAAAGTGAGTATAATTCTGCTATTCTCCTTTACGAATTCACATTATTTTATGCTTGGATTGATCTTGGGATGACTTTAGAAACCCAACAATGGTATAAGAGCCTATTTGGGAATGAAATTTGATTATGGTTTATATACTAAAATTTGGGTAAATTTGATTTGAGTATGTTTTGATCAAATTGTTTGTTTGAGTATGCTTATATATTGATAACTTAGAGTTATGCATGATCAATTTGATGAAAAATTAATTGGATTAATTTTCCCCAATCTTTATGGCTTAGCCGAATGGTACTTAAACCCTAGGTCATGGTGATTTTTGTTTTTTAAATCATTGGATGAGTTTAAATACTTGGGATATATTGATTTGTGATTTAATCGGATTGAAATCGAAATCGGATATAAAATCCTTCAAATTGCAGTGACTTGAGAAGCATGAAAATGAGTTGATTTTGTTTCAATAATGTTGGACATGTGTTGAAAATATTAATGCATGATTAATTAATTAAATTGATATTTTGGAAATGTTAATTTAGATAATTAATTAGTGCAATTCACTTTAACTAATTAAATTATGAAATTTGGAATATTAGAATTTAATTAATTGGGCTTAATTTGGAATTGGGCTAAAGATGTTGTATTTGGGCCTAATGGGCTTGGTTGGGCCAAGTTGGTTTAGGACAATTGGATTGGATCCAAATTAGGCCTAAACCATTCCATTCAGTCCAAATATAACAAATGGGCCTTTAAACATTTAATTGGGCCTAATGGACAAAAACTGATTTCTTGGCAAATAGGGTGATTCCTTACTTCGGCCTTGGTATTTGGGTTTGACCCATATTGACCAAGCCCATGCCTTAAGAAATTAATTGAAAGCCCATTGGACTTTAATTAAATGGACATTGGATGTTAATTGGTTTTGAGACCCATTAAGATTAGATTTAGAATCTAAGTCGTAAAGGGCGTATTAAAAAGTGTAATTATTTAATTTGGAATTAAATATAGAATTAGTATTGAATACAAATTAAATTAGATTTAAATTATAGTTCGATATAATTCAAGAATTCGTACTTTGAGTACTTATTCTAAAACGAGTTGGACTCGCGCAAATCAAATCGTTGTTTGAACATTGGATGATCACTTTATTCAAATATTAATTAATTGGATTAGAATGATTGAATAACATGTTTTGTGTGAATACATGATGTGTTGTATGAATAATGTATATCGGATGGATATTAGAAGGGAAAGGGCAATTTTGGAAATTTTTGTAAATTTAGAATTTATTAAATTGGACCTGCGTGTCCAGCCTTATCTCTCGATTCTTTGTAATTCTCTTCTCACCTAATTCCCCTCAATGTTAATGAGGTTTCTTTAATTGTATTATGTAATTGGGTAGAAGTTATAATAGTGCTAGCCGGGGAGAGGAAAGTGAGTGATTTTTTCTAGGAACAATTTGTGATATATCCATCCGCATATCATTATTAATTTATTTACCGCACCTTATTATGCTTTTAGAATGCATGCTTAAGGGTGTATGGTGAGACCTAATCAAAGATAATAAATTGGTTGCCAATTTACGCGAAAAACCCTCAACAAATATTAAATGTTTTCCTTCCATTGAGTGATTCATTCTCAAGATCCAAGATTGACACTGGTTTGTTGGCCAAAGTCAAGACCTTTGTCCATCGCGGATGTGTTTGAATCATGGAGGCTTTGTTCCATATCGTATTTCTTGTCCAAGTTGTGATTTGTTGGCCAAAGTCAAGATCAATTCTTGTCCAACGACATCGATTACGAAGATTTCCAAAGTTAATGGGTCCCGCTTAACTGGAATCATTAAGCTTGTTGTGCAAAAGCCAAGGCTTAGTTGATTCAGAGGAAAAGGTTAGGAAATATATTGGATATATTGGCATATATATTGTATATATGTTTAGGACTTGGAGGTCCACCTACCGGATCTAGGAATTGGATGAGATCCAATTGATCTTAGAGATCTACCTAGTTAAATATCATACAACTTGTTGGCCAAAGTCAAGGTTGTATGTTATTTAACGGGATCCTAGCCCACTAGGAAACTAGGTTTCCCGAGTACTCAACAGAGGGTTATAGGCTCGCCGAAAAATAGTGGGAGGCCAGTATTGAATTTGCAATTTCGTTCAAATACTTGGCTTTACGCGCTTTCAAATTATTTCGTCAATTATATTTATCAGTTGGACTAATATTTTATTATTTTTTCTTGTAACAATTAGACTGTACCCATACATCGTTAATTGAATAGTTTGACTATGCAATTAAGATGACAGGAAAGTTAAGCATTAGAGATATTATCATGGTGACAATGTCTTTGATGGCGCGAACTTTCAAGATTGGGACATGAATCTCAGGATTGTCCTGGGATCCGAGAAGTTGCTCTACACTATAGAGAGACCTCTTGGGCCTAAGCCTAGATCTGATCAGATAGTTGAGCTAGAGCTTTAGAAGACTCATAGCGATGACAACTTCACTGCTCAATCTATAATGCTTGCTGCTATGACTCAACAATTCTGTCGTCAGAACAAAGGATTGGATCCCTATAATATGAAGGCGAAGTTGCATAATCTTCATCGATCTAATCTTAGATCGCAGAGATATGAGTTGCAGAAGAAGCTCTTTCGCGCTCGCATGTCACAGGGTACATCTGTTGAGCACCATGTGTTACAGATGATTGCTGACATTGAACAGTTGGGACAGATTGGCATTGTCTTCGAGGCTGAGACTTCTATAGATTTGATCTTACTGTCTCTGCCCGACACTTGGAGTGGGTTCATCATGAACTACAATATGATGAACCAAGACCAAACTCTTGGAGAGTTAATGTCCATACTGCGCGAAGTAGAAAAAGAGCTCCTAAAGGGCAAGAAGCGTGAGGCGCACTTCGCTTCAACATCTCAGACTCCGAGGGCTTGGCCTAAGGCGACTGGAGGTGTAAAGAAGAAGAAGAAGAAGAAGTGCAAGGCGAAATCGTCAAAACCTTCTGGGAAGGGTAATGACAAATCCCAAGATGTATGTCTGCAGTGCGGTAAGTGGGGTCACTGGAAGCGTGACTGCCGCGAGTACAAGGCATACATGAAGGAAATCAAAGCGGGCAAGGCACCGGCTTCAGGTATGTTTGTTATAGAAATAAACATGTCTACTACTAGTTTAGAAATTGGATTTTTGATTCTGATTGTGGTACTCATATATGTACTGATGTGCAAGATCTGCAGATTAGCAGGAGACTGGCCTCATGAGAGATTGACCTACGCGTTGGAAATGGGACACGAGTCGCCGTTTTGGCCGTTGGCACTTATGTTTTGGAACTACCCTTGAGGCATGTACTTAAACTTTCAGACTGTTATTATGTACCTAGTTTGACTAGGAATATTATTTCTGTATCTATGTTAGCCCAATGTGGGTATACTTTTGTATTTAGAAACACTGAGTGTTTTATGTATAAAAATGATATGGAGATTTGCACTGCTGATGTAAATAATAGTCTTTATATTTTGAATATAAATAAATCTCAAACATAAAATGTAACAAACAAAAGGCTTAAATTAAGTAACAAATATGAAGCTTATATGTGGCATTATCGTCAGGGACATATTAACAAGACTCGCATATCCACACTTTTGAAGAGAGTGTACTTGGACGGATTTGATCCAAATTCATATGACGTCTACGAATCTTGTTTATTAGGCAAAATGCCTAAAACACCTTTTAGCGGAAAGGGTGCACATGCCACCGAACTATTAGCCCTCGTTCATAGTGACGTTTGTGGGCCCATGTCTAGCCAGGCTAGAGGTGGATATGAATATTTCGTACCCTTACGGATGATGCATCGCGTTATGGTTATGTGTATCTTATGAGACACAAGTCGGAAACCTTTGAGAAATTCAAAGAGTTTCGACACGAAGTAGAAAAATAGACCTGTAAAAGTATTAAGACATTACGGTCGTACCGTGGTAGCGAATACTTAACAATGAGTTTCTCGATTACTTGAAAGAGTATGGTATTCTTTCACAGTGGACTCCTCCCGGAACACCGCAATTAAACGGTGTGTCCGAACGGAGAAACCGAACTTTGTTAGACATGGTAAGGTCTATGATGAGTCACACAGAGCTACATATTTCCTTCCGGGGATATGCATTGAACAATGCAATACTTATTTTGAATAAAGTTCCGTCAAAGTCTGTTTAATAGACTCCGTATGAGATATGGATAGGAAAGAAACCGGGTTTCTCATTCCTGAAGATTTGGGGTTGCTGGGCATACGTTAAACGTTTGGAAGGTACCAAACTAGAACCCAAATCAGATAAATGCCTATTTGTAGGATATCCTAGGGAAATCAAAGGATATTACTTCTATCACCCACAAAAGAACAAAGTATTTGTTGCTCTACATGCGATTTTCCTTGAGAAGGAATTCCTAAATGCAGTGGTAAGTGGGAGGAAAGTAGAACTCGATGAAAATCGGAGTGATACTTTTCCTGGCACAGAATCCTTAACGGAACATGAACAGTCCATCAGGGATGAGACTGTACCATAATATTCGAATACACAAGAACCGCGTAGGTCGGAGAGAGTCAGAAAACAACCTGAGAGGTATGGGTTTCTGATCTCACCTCATGTGGATATCAATCTTATTGAGGATAACGAGCCGACTACGTATGAGGAAGCAATACAAGATATCGATTCTGCTTTATGGCAAGAGGCCATGTAGTCCGAAATGGATTCCATGTACACCAACCAAGTTTAGACACTGGTTGATGCACCAGAAGGCGTAAAGCCTATTGGTTGCAAATGGGTCTTCAAGAAGAAGACTGACATGGATGGCAACGTATAAACGTACAAAGCTAGGCTTGTAGTGAAAGGATATTGTCAACGACATGGATTCGATTACGATGAAACGTTTTCACCCGTTGCCATGATTAAATCCATACGGATTATGCTTGCTATTGCTGCATATTTCGATTACAAGATATGGCAGATGGATGTTTATATGCAACAGTCTGACGGTTTTTTCGTACCAATACTTGCAAACAAGGTTTGTAAGTTAAATCGATCCATTTATGGATTGAACCAAGCATCGCGTTCTTGGAACCAACATTTTGATGAGATCATAAAAGAATATGATTTCGTTCAAAACGAGGATGATCCTTGTGTATATAAGAAGGTTAGTGGGAGCGCACTGACATTCATTGTCCTTTATGTTGATGATGTATTGCTTATTGGCAATGACATTCCCATGCTACAATCGGTGAAAGCTTGGCTTTCATTAAAATTCTCCATAAAAGATCTGGGAGAATCAGCCTTTATTCTAGAAATAAAGATCTACTGGGATAGATCTAGAAAGCTGCTTGGACTCTCCTAGAGCACGTACATTGACAAAGTGTTGAAGAGATTCAACATGGATCAGTCCAAGAGGGGATTGTTGCCAATGTCACATGGCGTCACTCTATCTAAGGACATGTGTCCTAAAACTCAAGATGAGAGAGACAACATGAGTCGGATCCTGTTCACCTCGGCAGTCAGATCGATCATGTATGCCATGATATGTACGCGACCTGATGTCTCGTATGCTTTGAGCATGTGTAGTCGCTATCAGGCCGATCCAGGTGAAGGTCACTGGATGGCGGTTAAGAATATCCTTAAGTATCTTAGACAAACTAAGGACGCTTTCTTAATCTATGGAGATGGAGAAATTGAGGTAACTGGGTATACCGATGCAAGTTTCCAAACCGATAAAGACGACTGTAAGTCACAATCCGGGTACATATTTTGTTTGAACAACGGAGCAGTAAGCTGGAAATCTTCCAAGCAAGAGACTGTTGTCGATTCAACAACAAAAGCGGAATACATTGCTGCAGCTGAAACAACAAAAGAGGCGGTTTGGATCCGTAAATTCCTAATTGGATTAAGAGTAGTTCTGTTAGCAGCTGAGCCCGTTCCATTGTATTGTGACAATAACGGGGCTATAGCATAGGCTAAGGAACTGCGGTCTCATCAATGATCCAAGCATGTTCTTCGACGTTTCCATATGATTCGTGAGATCATACATCGTGGCGATGTGAAGATCGAGAAGGTCGCATCAGAGGACAACATAGCAGATCCGCTGACGAAATCTATTCCTCAGCAAAAGTTTGAGCAACATGTACATAGTTCAAGTGTTAGATGCTTGAGTGACTAGCTATAGGCCAAGTGGGAGATTGTTGGAAAATTATGACCCATAGCGTCACTATTTGTAAAAGACATTGTGGTTTTTGTACAAATTAACTATGTGACAATGGAAATTGCATTTTATCATTTTGTAATTTGATTACTTAAACATATAAATGATAAAATTCCTTATGATTAGTTCCGGATCAGGATAGGTGTATTTGGTCTTAACCTAAGACTTGCATCGCTAGTACTTGCGAGAATCAATACGCTTTGGTTTTGGTCGTCCGAGACTTTAACAGGTTCTGTGTACGCCTCTTCTGGGTTTATTGAGAATCGTAGTGTATTGGGTGTGATGTCAAGACGGAAGTATCACTTCAGTCATATGAAGATGATGATCACACAAGGATACAGAACTGGTACTCTAATGTGTTGCAACCATCGGGATAATATGACAAGGTCATGATTATCCGATTAAAGAGACTAGTTGCTTGTGATCCGATATATGCTTCGTACGAGGTAGACACTATTCCAGCCCCAGGCCTTGCATGTGACATCTAATACTGGATCAAAATACACAATACAACGTATACTACGCCTGACAAAGATTAAATATTCCTTTAAGAATATTTCTGGAGAATTAGGTAGGCACGGCGCTTTGCTAGAAGCCAACCATGTCTCGTAAATCGGTAAAAATGTGGTACGAGGTACGCACATGTTCGGATAGTCCGACGACCGGATTTACTGCCAACATATCCAGGGATCTCATGGATCGCTTCTCGAAGATTCACCGATGACGTATGATTCGAACATAATTAATCTAGGATTAATTGCGGAGAGCGATTTTATCTAAGATGAAATATTATTAAAAGAGAGAGAACGATTAATTTGGAATTAATCGATAAAATAATATATTCGATATATTAAATGACATTAGATTTCATAGCAGAATTAAAATTAGATTTTAATTCGGGCGAACGAATTAATTTAGAAATAATTCACGAGCGACGTGAATAGTAATTTTACTAGGCATAATTATTTAATTAAATTTGATTTAATTACGTCGCAACGGAAAATTCGTTAATTTAGAATTAACGAACCCGAGCCCGGGATGTGTTTACGGGCCCATTCAGATTTTGAATTTAGTGGGGCCCACATGTCACATCACAAGTCACATCACTTGTCATTTTATTCACTTTTTGGTGATGGAAGTTATTGAAGACTTTTGAGATAACTTGTTTCTTACACAGGTTGAAATGATGATAGACTTTTACCTAAACTTGGTTTTGGTATATATATATATATATATTTTTACACAAGTCAACATTTCATTCTCATCTCATCTCTCTCTCTCAAAAACGCACTCTCCCTCTCTTTTACAAGGCTTGGCCGAAACTCACCAAGGAGAAGAAGAAAAATTGTTGCAATTTTTCTAAGTGCTAGCACACCAAAGAATCATATCAAGGTGATAGGGAAACCATTCCCAAGAGCTTGGAATCCATCTCAAATCTTGGAGCTTGGACATCATCTTCAAAGAGAAAGCTTGGAGACTTTCAAATGGAGCAAATTGTTGTTCTACATACATCCTATATTCGTTCAAAGTGAGTATAATTTTGCTATTCTTCTTTACGTATTCACATTATTTTATGCTTGGTTTAATCTTGGGATGACTTTAGAAACCCAACACTATGTGATGGTAACTATCACTTATTGGCACGTACCCTTGAGCGTAAAGGAGCGTTCACTTGGTCGACCGAACTCTTGAGTGCGGAGACCTAGTCGTGGACAACCTTTCATGTTCTTGAGTAAAAAAAGGTGCATCCACTTGATCGATTGAACCCTTGAGTATGGAGACCTAGTTGTGGGCAACCCTTCACTGATAAGACACTAGGACATATCCTTATGAGCCCACATAAAAATCCATAGTTGTTATCCCATAGAAGCCTCTTTATTGCTTGTGATTGGGTCCTAGCCATTTGAAGCCATTTAATCTCTATCTCATGGGACAAGGAACTTGTTGGGCCTTTTCACTAGAACAAGTTCATGTTCCATTATAAGTTGCTTAATTATTTTGAAATTTCAATGGTCCACCATGTATGAAAATCTCATTAGACTTGGAATATTTAATTATGATCCGATTATGCCAAGGCATGAGTCCAATATTCACACTGGCTTTCATTCAGAAATGGTTCGCCTTGTCTTAGCCCGTTTGGACATTCCTAAATATTTCCTGGCACATCCCTCATAACCGTGATTACTAAAGGTCTAATTTATTATTTTTAAATAATGGCACGATCCCTATACTAGGCTTAGTCATTTTGTAAATGGGCGGCCTTTATCTTTCAACGATAGAACAGAATCGAGGTAGCCAATGTTTACCTTTATCATAGGAGAAAATGAGTTTGTGTACCCCTTATTGGTGCACGAGCTAAGCCACACCTAGGGTAGATATGGACTTCCATGTGTGTGTGAGATATAAGGATGAAAGGATATATGTTGCATAAACTAACCTTCCATTTCACACGAATCTCATGCATATATGCATCTATGTATACATACATTATACTAAAACTTTGTGAATAAAGCCATCATAGTGACGCATTGAGTAAGAAATAAGGTAGACTAGTCAAAAGGATGTTAGCAGATTCAGATTTGGTCAGTAGCGACAGCTCTCGGGTAAACCATCTTGAAAACATCATAAATTATTTAGTGGAACAACTATAGACTCTGATCAATGCCTGGCTAATCCAACGTTTACCCAGACACCAAGGGCCGAAACTAATAGGAAGAGGCGTGAGGAGCCCGAAAATAACATAATTGAGGAGAATCCCACAGTAGATGTTGAAGAGGACATGATAAATCCCAAGCCGAGGATAAACTATAAATGTTAAAGGAACAGATGGAGGCTGTGGCCTAGAAAATGAAAAGTAAGAATGAGGACTTACTGGATTATAATGTCATGACATTTAAGGAAAATGTACCCACACAGTTTAACATGCCTGAAATTATGAAGTTTAATGGGAACAGATACCCAAAAGTGCATATCTGATAATATTTATCTTTAATGAGTGATGTTGGGCTATCTGAACGTCAAGTTTTGAAAATGTTTAGGATGTCATTGGAATGAACATCCGTGGTATGTACCACAGCTAGGAAAATAAGATAAAAGACAACTGGTAGACACTGATAATGGCTTTCCTTAACCAATATGTCACAGACCTAGAACTGGATCTATCACTCCACGACTTGGAAAAAACAAAGCAAAAGCGTGATGAGAGCTTCAAAGACTACCTCGATTGCTGAAGAATCTAGTTACTAAATATACATACTAGACCTTCAGAAAATAACCAAATCAAGATGATAATCAAGCGCACCAAGCCTTCCATCTATAACAAGTTTTAGCTTAAGCTTATGAAACAATGCCTACTGAATCCCTTGGATCCTAGACCACTACCAAACCCAATCCATCGCCACATGGACCTGAACTAATATTGCTACTTCCACCAAGAGAAGGGTCATGACACCGACAACTGCCTTTGCCTTATGCATGAAATCGAAAAATCTGTTTGACGATGGTAGAATACCTAATCTGGAACAAGCCTCAACCATGCAATAATTGGGCTCTAAATTGTCAACAAATTTACATTTCCATCTTTATTTTCAGCATGTAACGACTCTTCCTTTTAATCAATAATGAAATAATTTAATTTTCTGAAATTTTTCTATCTCTCAGCAAAAGATGAGCGTGTTTAAATACTTAAATAAAATTTAACTTTGGAATCACTAGCATAATGTTATATACAAATGCGCACTAAAACTTGAACTTGGAATTGCAAAGCACACTTAGAAAAAAATTATGTTGGCATAATTTGTAAAGATAAACGAAACACTTGACCTTCGTATGATTCCCTTCAAAAGTTAAGGCCAAGATGACATTAGGTTATGGAGATGATGCAAATAAAAAAATGTGTGAAAAAAAGAAGTAGAAAAAAGGAAAAAAAAAAAGAGAAGAAAAGGAAAAAAATAAGGAAAGGAAAAAGGGAGAGAAAGGAAGAAATAAAATAGTGAATCCCATAAAATCTACTTCGTTGTTCGAAGTGTTTAGTAACAGGAGTATCGTGAACCCCACAACTACTTTTGTGTCAAATGACAATTTGAATATTAAGTATGCAAATAAACTTGAGTTGGTGAAGCTGTTGAGTAACCAGAGGCACGCATCATAAATATGCAGTCTTTGCATCAAAAGGCAATTTGACGACTTACGGAAGATAGAGATAAGCCTTACATGAAAAAAAAAACAGTTTAAAAATCATGTTGATCCTTAACTAGGTATTAGATCACCTTAACCAATGGAAAGATGAAATGTGAACTGAAGTGTAAGTATTAATTTACACTTAGCGCCAGCATAAACCGATTTGGGTGGAGCATTCGAAAGGTGAAACCTTTGTTGAAATGGAATTTTGAATTTAGACAATGCTCATGCCTTGGAAAGAGACATGATTTTGGAAAAGATATTTTTGAGAACATGCAAAGAGTCATTGCATGATGAAAGGAATTTGGATAGCAAAATCGACGATTTGGGGAAACCCCGAGGGACAGCCTGGATAGAAGAAAGACAAAAATTGACAATACCTCTGTGGAAAACATCGAGACTATTGTACCTATTCGAGCCGAAGAATGGGCAATCTGTTAGAGATTTTTTACATAAATGCATACTTACATACATGCATACATGCATACGTACATATAATATTTCTTTCGCAAGAAATTTGGACAAAGCAAGCCTTCAAGAAACGGAGCAAGAACATTCAGTTGTAGTCAAAAGTTGAAGACTCCAAGAAACGAAGTAAGAAAACTCAATTGAAGTCCAAAGGTGAAGCCTCCAAGACACGGAGCACCTGATAATCAGAAGGGCGAGATATGTGGGAGAAGCCTTCCTAACATACTAACTAAGGGTGAGGCTCACCTAGATGTATTAGTTGGGGGCGACGCCCGCCGCGCTATTAGGATTTAAATCATTGACCAGAGCTAACAAAAATAAACCAACATATCATAAAACAATCAAACAAGATGAAGTCAAGTGTTAAAGCTTCCAAACCATGAAGCACCAGATAAGCCAGAGCATCGAGATATAAATGTGAGGCCCACTTTGAGGACAAAACTGGGGCACAGTCCACCTAAAGAAGATATTATGGGTGAAGCTCGCTTACAAAAGGAGACAATGGTCGAAGCACCTCATCTAGTCGAAGCAGCAGAAAGCTCGAGGGTACAACCTATCAAATTTCAAGTAGAGATCAATCCATCTGAAACCAATCAGGAACGAAGCCCACAATCAATAAAGCCAAGAATAAAGCCTGCAATAATTCAAAAAAATAGGAAAAAAGCCCCACAATCAAGAATAAGTCCTACAACCATTCATAAATTGGGGAAAAAAACCCATAATCATCAAAGCTAGGAATAAAGCCTGCGATCATTCAGAAAAATGGGAATAAATCCCAAAACCATCACAATCATGAATGAAGCCTGCATCATTTCGAGTATTGGGAACAAAGCTCACAATCAGGAATAAAGTTTGCAAACAATCACTAAAGCTAGGAATAAAGCTCGTGGTCATTCAGAGCATCGAGAATAAATCCCACGACCATCAAAATTGGGAATAAATCTCGTAACCATTCAGAACAATTTGAAAAATTCCCACAAACATCAAACAAACACCAAAGCAAGGTAAGTTTGTCGACGCTCGACGAGCCAGGTAAGTAAAAATACATGCACGACTTTGATAGACGTGTCACTGTCACACACTTCACTAGCATATCATAGTAGGGGCGACTATATATATCGTATTTTACTTTTATCCTGATGATGAGTCTCCAATGAGAACACTCCTGAAAGTTTGGGAAAGTTACAAGGTATAATGGTGGAAGGGAAAGAAACCCTAAAGAATTCCAAAACAAATGTTCAAATCCAAGATGGGCATCATCTACATCCGTACTCGGCCGGATGTCATCTATGACCGGCCGGATATCAGAGTCAATTCTGGATGGATATGCCTTAAATTCAGGCCAGACATGAGCCTTGTTTCCAATTTTACTGAAGGATTCGATCTATTTCCTTCGTAATCACTTTCCATAAAAAACATGTTCCTTAAAGTGACTATTTCCTTATTAACCTAAACCCTACACACTATAAAAAGAAACATTACTCACACAATATTAGGACTTTTTGGACGGCTAGGGACTTTGAAATATAAATTTTCAGAATAAAAAACAAAAACACAAACCTTAAATTCCATTACCCAGCAAGAGATCCAACAACTAACCTAGACTTTAAGAGGCGTTTTTGGAGCCAACTTACGCTTAAGGTATGACCTGAGGGCCCCAAAACCTTAAACTTCGCATTTGTTTTTTAATTTCTTGACGTGGCATATCCGAAGGGACATACTCTATGTCCGGCCAGACATATACTTGTCACACAGTAAATCCGGCCACCTAATTAGCTACACCTGGCCGTCGTGTTATGTAGTATATAGGATAGAAACCTGGACGTAAATGACACAATCGATTTCGAATGGACGGTAGTATGATTTGCACTAGGGATACAACTCCATATACCATATGAAAACGGTCGTGTGCAATTTTTTTATCTACGTTATTATTTTGCTTTTGTTTTCTTTGATGGTTTATTTACTACTTTGGTTTATTTCTTTGCCTGCGATCTAACCTTTTCTGATGTCCTTATGACTATAATCTGGACATAATTGTGTGTTCTTGACTTTCTGGTTTACGTAGCAAATCCGGCCAGACACATAGTATATCTGGCCAAAGATTAGTGGATAATAAATATCTGGCTGAATCCTATGTATATCTAACTGAATCTGTTTTGGGCATTATTGTTACAATTTCCTCTATTACTTTTACTGCTTTCATGGATGTTTTCTTTACAGCATGAAATATAACTACTTAGTGTGATTTATGCATTATAAGATATGGGGATCCTCTTTTGAACCTTGGTATTATATTGGCATCACTAATGGACCATTCCAAACTAAATAGGTTTAATGTCGGACCTTACGAGGGGTATAGTACGGCCTTAAATCATTCTCAATGTCTTATAATGGGTGCCTATCATTCTCCTATTAGTTCCCCCATAGGACTATCTGCACTCTCTATGAGCTGCAAGGTCAACAGTGTCGTGGTCTCCAATGTCATTGCATAAGGGGAAATCCTGATTCGCTCTTACACACACACTTACACCATTGAAGTTTTAAATCAAAATAATTTGAACTCATACTAATACAACATCCCAAAATATGAATGTATGCCTACCATCATCAAAAACACAAGGTATCATCTCTAACACGTGGTATTAATTTCTGCCAAGGGCATTATTAACCACTTTTGAAGTTTTCATCTCAATACAACACGCCACTTGTTATAACATCACTCAACCACATGAACCATCATCATTCCTCAACACAAATTCACAAAATAAGCCCCCTCCCGACATATACATGGTTCAGTCAGGCCTCCTATTTTGAGAGAAAATTGAGCAATCAACATTAACATGTTTAATCGAAACTTATATTACCACGAAATACATGATTATACATGCTAGCAACTCAATAAAATAAAATGCATAAATTTTAAATTCTAGGGTTTATGGAGGTGCGAATTAGAATAAAAAATCATACTCAAATCTAAAAATTGAGAGGGGGAAGACGAATAGAAGCTTACCATGCTTCTAAGTAGACTAGAAACCATCAAATTGGCTTGAGAAAATAAAAGCAAATGAATGAGCAAAATGGCGTGGGGGAGGCTCTCCAAACACGTTTTTCTTGAGGAAATCAGAGGGATGATGAATAGTAATGAGTATTTATAATATGGGCTGATTTTTGTGTTGATAAAGAGTAGTATTGGTAATGCAACATGTCACAAATTTAATTTAAAAACGTAGGTTACTATAATTAGAGAGAAACATGAAGTTTGGACCTCTTTATGGTCCTACTTTGGGAAAATGATCAACATGAAGGTTGTAGGTCTCGGTCTAATCTTTCCAACCATATAAAGAACACAAATATCGGACATTGGGAACCAAAGTTATAGCTAAATTACCAAAGGTTTTTTGAGACTCTGTTAACCTAGCAAGAAAGTGCGGAAATTGAAAATTCATCTCAAGTCTCTGGTTGGGATTTCTAAGGTTTCTAGCCCTCTAACACATAATTATATGAATAATAACATGTCATGAATGATTAATCACTATACTAGACATGTCATGACTTACCGGATTTTACACCAGGCCTCACGACCTAGGGCACTCTATAAGGTCTTTCCCATTTTGCCCTAGAAGTACCTTCTTCTGGATTCTTTGTGTTCAGGGTGACCCGTCTTAAAACTAAGTTTTCGAGATGGAATACTCATACCCGGACTCTCTTATTATAGAAATGGGCCATCCTCTGCTGGTAGGCTGTTACCCAGAGCAACGACCTCTCTTGTTGTTTTTCCACCAAGTCCAAGTGATGCCTGATAAGGTCTACATTATGCTTTTCCTTAAAATACCAGACCCAATGAATAGTCATCAGGATCTCTGCTGGGATTCTTGTAGGTTTTCTGATGTGCCACGGGACCTCTAACAACTCTTCAACCTATAAAACTTTGCATGACACGAGTCGTGCCTTCAAATTGTTCTTTATGGTCTTCTTGGCTGCCTCAACCTGCCCGTTGGACTTTTGGTGAGCAGTGTTGGGGTTTTGGGCGATATATTCGGGTAATGCGATGGAATGCAAGAAAATCAAATTTTCGGATTTCTTTCATTTTTCTTGGGTATTTATTTTAATTACTCAATACTCAAAACTGAATTTTTAACTCAAAAAATCAGAATTTCAGTATATTACCGTGAAATCCCAAAACTTTATATTTTAATTATTTTAGTCCTAAGTTGTTAAATACAAGCTTAGGTGATTTCCAATCACAATCAAAATGATTGTACATCACATATACATTAAAACAAAATTCTGAAAAATTTTCCAGATTTTTCCTTAATTGTCGAAAAGCCCAAACCTTTTGCACTTTGATTATTTTGGTCCTAAATTGTCAAAAACAAGTTTAGGTGATTTCCAATCACTACCAAAATAATATGTACATCTTGTATACATAAAAATATAACCCATAAATGTTTTTCCAGAATTTAGCTAATTGTCGTGAGCCCTCAATAGTTGTCATTTTGATTATTTTGGTCCTAATTTGTCAAATATAAAATTAGGTGAATTTCAATCACTATCAAAATAATTTATACATCTCATATATATCAAAATACAACATATATATGAAAAGCCCCAATTTTGGTTTAGGTTAGAAACCCTGATTTTTCAATTAATCAAATTAACCAAAATTAACCAAAATTAATACAATCCAATACTTTAATATAATCTTCACAACACCAAACAAGTCTCATCACTTTGAAACAACTCAAGAACAATTCTAGATTATCATTGAGTGGCCTAATAACTTTAGAATGGCAAAGTGTGCTTATTAACCATTAATAAGCAAACTTTGTTTACATACATGCATATAGCCTTTCATCAAGCTTCCAAAAATCTCAACACAAAATAAGAGAGTAGAAAAACACATACTTACATCATATGTAGAAACCTAAAGCAATAGAAATAATTTTCTACAAAAGGAAATGATGAAAATACATTGATTTCCAAGCTTTTCTTCAAGGTTTAAGCTTAAACAATTATTTTTTCTCTCAACTCTCTCTTTTGTATTTCTTGGAGGCTTGAACTTATATTAGAAAAAAATGAAAAAAAAAACTTTATATACCCACACACTAAGGCCGAAAACCCTAAGGACAAAAGGGTAAAATTGTTTCATTTTTTGTATTAATAAAAAAGGCTTAATTACTTGTTCAAGTTGTCTATTACAATTTTAATATGTTCCAACAAGTGCACCAATAAAATTAAACCACTTCCTAACTTAATCATAACATTAGATATTTATATTTCAAATATTTTAATTATTTAATAATTAAATAATTACTTAAATATAAATATATGTAATATATTCACAATAAATATTCAAAATACATATATTTATGATATATGTCAAATACTATATTTGACAATTAATTAATGTGTATTTAATAAAATCATGTATTAAATCCTAATACACATTAACTAGGAAATCGCTGGAAAAACCTTTAAGCATGTATCTTTTCGTTTAACCGTTAAACGATTTATAAATAATTAATATTATTTCTAAATGTTGCCCTAGTACTCTACTAGTATGTTTCATTAATGAGACTTTAGATTCAGGCATATCCGTCATGAAATCTAATTTCGTGTCCATAATTTACCCACCCGTAAATTATAATGACCACAGATAAACTCGTTGAACCATACAGGTCGATGTCATCGCATATGTATAATTCCTCCATCACAGGTATCCGGATTATCCCAGAGATATAGATAAAAATGTCAAATCTTTATAGGTATAATCTCGTCGATGTATCTATTAACAATGTTTTAAATAACACTTAGAACTTACTTCTACAGTGTACCACAGGCCCATGGATTTAACCAATTGCTAATTCCATATTGAATACCTATGCTCTGTACACAGAACTGACGGATCCTATCTTGATACACACAGGATATCCTGAGGATCAGTCCACAGCCAACGAACAGGTAGAGGTATGATCTAAATAGATCGGTGACGTGACTGCCATCAAAGTGTGGAGGATGTCTCATATATCCACAGTGGTATCTCAAGTTGAAGGATCACTATGCTACTCAACCCGAGAAACCATTTATTAGGAAATCTTCGGTGAGTCATTCTGTGGTTATCAAAAAAATATCTACACGCCTATACGAGTCTCCCGAGACTCATGGTTCATTGGTATAAACCATCAGACCAAATTTTGATTTATGATATGTGCTAGTCTCAATGGATTTTACTAACTAACCCGTGTTAGTAAATCTTGACCAGGAACTTTATTTGAGAATATACAACTTATAGTGACACTTCCCAATGTCAATTACAAACTACATTATAATTGCGCACTACGTTGTAAATCTTGGGGTCTTTGTCTAATATATACATATCACTAAATCATATTTAGTTTCAATCTAATCATAACAAGAGGTGCAATAATAAATAAGTAATACTATGGAAAAAATAATTGTTCGTATTCATGAATCGGACATAAATACGATCCGGATTGGCACTCTGAGCACTAACCCTAATAATTTCTCCTACTTTCTCTAGTGCTAATCCACGGTATCATATACACATCTAAATATGTATCACATACGCATGGCCCTCAAGAGCTCATCTAGCACTCAAGAGGTAGATAACAACAAGTAGGTCCGCTATAACATATTGAGTTTGTCCAACAAACCCAATCGTGTCCCTTAGACATCATCATTAATATTTTATAGAACCTAAGTTATACATTATTATGGCTCAGATGTGATACCAATATTATGCTTTAGCTACTGAATTGTCTTAGTATTTAGGGATCAAATCCAAAATTCTATGCAGACAATCATAAGCACAATACTAATATCAAAAATTCTAATCCATAAGGTCACTATGCAACTTCATAAGTCAATACTTCATAAGTTACAACTAATTCAACTTACACAATAGAATCAATCGTGACACTCCCACTGCATCTTTTCTGACTCTTTTATGACGTAAACCATCTAATATCATAATTAGACTCAAAACTAATCTGACTCTAATGGTTGCAGACTATATTCTCCATGAATAAGAAACTTGTTCTTAATATCTCAAAGATAACAAAGAACATGTTTCAAGACACATCCTATGGTCTATAGCGTATCAAAATAATTCGTAATAATTACGATTAAATTGATATCTTTAATCTCACATAATATAGTATTCATTATTCCATCATCCTATGATGCATAAGATTGACTATATATTCTAATCAATTTCTCTTTCGACAAAGGAATCATCCTTTATGAAAGATGAATACTATATACAAGAGACACACTAACTGTCAAACAGTTATACTAACTGTCACACATATAGTTTTGTTGTGTCATTTATTAGATCATATCTAATGCATGACTAATGAGAGTATCTCGTAAGTCTCTTAGTTTTATATCATATATAAAACTTTATATCGAATACAATAGAGACTACTCACATTGCTTTCACAGAGAAAATGAGACTTAGATAAACCTTTTATCTCACAAACATCTCATTATTACATTAATAATGATAATGTCGTGAGGAAATATAATTCTAGAAAGAAATTTGTACCCTCCCACTAACTCTACTATCATATGTGTATTCTCTATGCTTTGATAAAATCAGACAATCTGAGTGTTATCAAAATTAGAGAACACATATTTCTAGAAATCTCATCCGAGTCTACAATAGGCTCTATAAGATGGTATATCAAACTATGATCTTAGCATAATAAAAACTCCAGTGCCATTCAAGAACGAACACTTCAAACAAAGAAATTATAACAGATCTCTTATCCGAAGAAACCATTCAAAAATGCCACTTTACATTCATAGCTAAAATCATAGTTTAATATCAACATTCACCAACAGATCTTTAATTGTTCAATTAGTACGACTCGAGACAAGTTTCCTCAGAATCTATAATAGATTGATGAGTATAACCTTTCTCACTGTCATAAGATCACTTAGCTTTTACTGCGCAAATCTGATGCACATTTTATGAACAATTCATAATGAAAGCTCAATCAAGTTGAAAACTTGATCGTAGTAAGTTACAAACAATATTAAATCTATGATTCAATACTAACTTCCGAAATCAATATCAAATATCGCTCCCACTGTAAGTTATAGGATAATTTTCTTCGATAAGAAAATAACAGAACCATTTAGTATCAAATACTTTGCAAATGATTCTGACATCCTATTGGACTTATATGGAAGATGTCTAAGGGTTTTTTCATCTTATTAATTATGTAGTTCCATTTATAGTTTCTCACTCTCACATTTGACTTCAAAAAGTCAAGTCTTTTCTACAATGGTCAACATCTGATGTTACACACCAAGTAATAAAATAATTTTATTACTCGGGATCGTAGAAAAGATATTCTATCAAATAGAATACAATATTCTATTAAATAGAATAAATGATAAACTTTTACTTGTACCTCCGAGGCTCAAGTATTTTCAATCATATAACCATTATACAAAAAAAAAAAAAGATTTAAATCACAAACTTTTCAAGATTCGAATTTTCTACCTATACATATCAAATACGTAACTGTAGAAACTAATGAAACCTTAATTAAAAGAATGAATAACTGTTACTGGAGTATATCCCCAAGAGTACTGAAAACTAATTCGGTAACACTCAATATCAAGTGAATCAAATCATATAAGTTTTGATTACTCCCACTAACCAATTCCATCAAGATGTAATCGTAGAAGCATAATATTGAGTAAGAATCATATTCATTGAATAATCTTAGAACTAATTATCATAAATTCATATGTTTGATCGTGTCAAAGACTTTTGAACAATTCAAAGACTCACTATGAATTTAAAAAAAAATACAGTTTTCAAAACTTTAAATAGAATGTCTTTCAACTAGTCAAAATATTCTATCCGCGTTTCATCAGAAACATGTAACTAAGTCATGACAATTCATTGACTATGTTACAAAGTAAATAAAACTACCTTAAGCAATTTACAATTCATTAAACTTCATACATCTAATGTATCAATTTAATAAATCTTATGCTTCAATGACAATCATTGGTTAAATGAGATTTAATCACATTCCCGAATACAATATTCATTAAATGGATAAAGATATGTAGAGTGATCTCGTATCATACCATCTTTTACCATACGAAATAAGCATCTAATGCTTAAGTGATAAAAAACTCATAAAGCATTGTTCTAAGTTATTTACTTAACAAAATATTTTTCTTAATGTTTATCCTTTCATCAATGACACTACTAATTGTATTAAAATATGTAACAATTGTTTATAAAGAACATGTAACAATCCAATAGTCGCAAGTTCTGACATCATATATCAAAACAATCATTAAACAATATTTTAAATAACTGGACGGGAGATCTGGTATCCAATACCTATAATTGTCATATTGTGAGAATCGATATTCTCTGCACACAACTATTCACATCTCCTTTTTTTAACTTTATGATTTGCCTTCAACTATTCACAATAATTATAAATAATTGATTAGCAAACGGTGTCAGACATATTACCTCTAAAGGTCACTAAAGCCAAGAAACGTCATTGTCGGATAAACAAACACTTAATGGGGTTTTCTTAATGCCAATAAAGAATCTCGATACATGAACCAATTCATGTCAATTCTGACTGCACAAGAAACTATTCTCTCTAGACCATTATATCCTAAAACATATATTTTTTTAGATTACATATCGTGACTTAGTAACTAAGTCACTAACCATCTTGATTTTCCAAGAAAATTGGAACAATAGTTTCCGATGGTTTAGACTAATCTAATTATATCCATGTCTATTAATATCTAGAACCTATTCTAGAAAACAGAAACTATAAGTCAAGTCAGAATATATATATATATATATAATATGCATGCAGTGGATTAGAAGTTTAATTCTATATACACAATAGAATAAAGAAAACATAAGTGGCATTTTTTCATAATATTACACACTGCCTTAGTTATGGACTTTAACCCAGCAGTGTCTCCCACTACTTTATGTAATACCGCAATCCCCAATGGAAAACGGAAATGCAAAAATTAAATTGAATTCCAGAGTGAGAAGTGGACCCCATGAATATATTACGACTCACAACTTTGGCACGTTCTCGCCTACGTATATTCACAAGTAGACAACTCATTATCAATCATACTCACCGTGACTCCTGATTTTTGGTCCTGACCGCTTCTCGTTGTGACAGCTTTAGCACGTTCACATGAGGCGTATCAAGGCTTCACTTGTCAGTGACAAACTCAAGTTACCGATGTAGTCCTGACAACTTTGGCACGTTCAGGATTTCCACTTTCGCTTGAATTTGTCTCTTATCATATAAGTTCTACCAACGCAAATGAACTACCATCAGCCATAACTGCACAGCTTTGGCACGATACAGCTACAACATCAAGAAAATATTTATATTCGTACTGACAAGGCATACCAATAAATAAGTATTCCAAATACTAGTTACTTTAATGCCTTATTTAACGGGGATTTTCCTCAAAGTGCCATATACCTTATTTAATCAAATTAAATAACACACGCTTTCATAAAGTAAAGATTAGATTAAATGTCAAATTTAAGGGGCCTAATCATATCATGGGTTCAGGATCAGACCTGCTCTGATACCATTTTATGGGGGGTTTTGGGCGATATATTCGGGTAACGCAACGGAATGCAGGAAAATCAAATTTTTTGATTTCTTTAATTTTTCTTGGGTAATTAAAATAAACTCAATACTCAAAATCAGAATCAGAATTTTTAACTCAAAAAATAAGAATTCCAGTATATTACCGTGAAACCCCAAAACTTTATATTTTAATCATTTTAGTCCTAAGTTGTTAAATACAAGCTTAGGTGATTTTCAATCACAACCAAAATGATTTTTAAATCACATAAACATTAAAACAAAATTCTGAAAATTCTTCCAGATTTTTCCTTAATCACCGAAAAGCCCAAACCTTTTGCACTTTGATCATTTTGGTCCTAAATTGTCAAATAAAAGTTTATGTGATTTCCAATCAATACCAAAATAATATGTACATCTTGTATACATAAAAATATAACCCAGAAAAAGTTTTCAAGAATTTTAGCTAATTGTCGTGAGCCCCTAATTGTTGTCATTTTGGTCCTAATTTGTCAAATACAAAATTAGGTGATTTTCAATCACTACCAAAATAATTTATACATCTCATATGTATCAAAATATAACATATATATGAAAACCCCAATTTTGGTTTAGGTTAGAAATTCTAATTTTTCAATTAATCAAATTAACCAAAATTAATAGAATCCAATTCTTTAATCTAATCTCCACAACACCAAACAAATCTCACCACGTTGAAAAAACTCAAGAATAATTCTAGGTCATCATTGAGTGGCCTAACAATTATAGAATGGCAACCAAGTCATCAAATGACCAAAAGTGTGCTTATTAACCATTAATAAGCAAATTTTGTTTACATACATGCATATAACCTTTCATCAAGCTTCCAAGTTTCTCAACATAAAATAAGGGAGTAGAAAAACACATACTTACATCATATGTAGAAGCCTGAAGCAATAGAAATAATTTTCTACAAAAAGAAATGATGAAAATACCTTGATTTCTAAGTTTTTCTTCAAGTTTTAAGCTTAAACACTTGTTTTTTCTCTCAACTCTCTCTTTTGTATTTCTTGGAAGCTTGAACTTATATTAGGAAAAAATGAAACAAAATTTATATACCCACACACTAAGGCTGAAAACCCCAGGGACAAAAGGGTAAAATTGTTTCATTTTTTATATTAATAAAAAAGGCTTAATTACTTGTTCAAGTTGTCTACTACAACTTTAAATATGTTCCAACAAGTGCACCAATCAAATTAATCCACTTCCTAACTTAATCATAACATTAGATTTTTAAATTTCAATTATTTTAATTATTAAATAATTACTTAAATATAAATATCTAAATATATGTATTATATTTACAATAAATATTCAAAATACATATATTTATGATATATGTCAAATAATTTATTTGACAATTAATTAATGTGTATTTAATAAAATCATGTATTAAATCCAAATACACATTAACTAGGAAATTGCCAGAAAAACCTTTAAGCATGTAACTTTTCGATTAACCGTTAAATGATTTATAAATAATCAATATTATTTATAAATATTGCCCTAGTGCTCTACGAGTATGTTTCATTAGTGAGACTCTCTAGATTCAGGCATATAACCAATTTTGTGTCCATAATCTACCCACATGTGACTTATGACGACCACAGATAAACTCGCTAAACCATACAGGTCGCGGTCATTGCATACGTATGATTCCTCCGTCACAGGTATCCGGAATATCCCAGAGATATAGATAAAAATGCCAAATATCTATAGGTATAATCTCGTCGACGTATCTATTAACAATGTTTTAAATAACACTTAGAACTTACTTCTACAGTGTACCACTGGCCCATGGATTTAACCAATTGCTAATTCCATATTGAATATCTATGTTCTATACACAAAACTGGCGGATCCTATCTTGATACACACAGGATATCCTGAGGATCAGTCAACGCCTAACGAACAGGCGGAGGTCTGATATAAATAGATATGTGATATGAATGCCAAAAAAGTGTGAAGGATATCTCATATATCCACAGTGGTATCTCAAGTCGAATGATCAAAATGCTACTCAATCCGAGAATATTCCTATTGACGTTGGTGTATCATCTATTAGAAAATCTTCGGTGAGTCATTTACTATTTATCAAATGAATACCTACATGTCTATATGAGTCTCCTGAGACTCATGGTTGATTGGGATAAACCATCAGACCAAATTCTGATATACGACATATACTGGTCTCAGCGGATTTTACTAACCGACCCGTGTTAGTAAATCTTGACCAGGAACTTTATTTGAGAATATACAACTTATAGTGACACTTCCCAATGTCAATTACAAATTACATTGTAACTGAACACTACGTTGTAAATCTTAGGGTCTTTGTCTAATATATACATATCACTAAATCATATTTAGTTTCAATCTTATCATAATTAGATCGAAAACGTATATAAAAGAAAAGAGGTGCAACCATAAATGGGTAATATTATGGAAAAATTAATTATTCATATTCATGAATCGAATATAAATACGATCTGGATTGCACTCCGAGCACCAACCCTAACAAGCAGATGATGAAATCTTAGGGCAATATGAAGGTCTTCATAGAGTTTCTTGAAACCCATACTATCAAATTGCTTCTCGCTATCTGTTATAATGGCCCGGGGAATCCTGAACCGACATTTAATATTTCGTTTCATAAAGTCAGTAGCCTTATTCTCTGTAATGGTGGATAACGGCTCGGCTTCTGTCCACTTGGTGAAATAATCAATAGCAACAATGGCTTATGTTGCTTGTCCATTTACTAAAGGTAATAGACCAATAAGATCTAATCCCCCTTTTGCAAACGGTCAAGGGCTGAACAAAGTTGTCAACTGCTAGGGTGGTTGCCAAGGCACGTTTACGTTCCTCTGACATCCATCACATGCATGAGCTACATCATGCCCGTCTTGATGCATTTTGGGGCAATAGTAGCCTTGTTTGAGCGCCTAATATGCAATGGATCTCCCTCCCTTGTGACTCCCGTAAATGTCTTCATGGTTCTCCTTCAGAACATAATTAGTGTCATCGGGTGTAAGACATCTCAAATACAGCATCGTGTATCCTCTTCTGTACAAAATCCCATTCACAAGGAAAAATAGACACTATGATACGTCACATTCCTGGCTTATTTCCTGTATTCGGGCAACTCTCTAGATTCCAGGAATTTTCTGATCAGGTCCATCCAAGATGGCTTGACTTCTGCATCCACTTCCATCTTATCTCCATTCACAATATTCGACCCAAGGATTTCTAGGGGAATATTCTGTGGTGACATCGACTTGATTGAGGATGCCAACTGTGACAATGAATCTGCTTGTTGATTACACTCCTGACCAATTTTCTTGAAGGTTACATTCCTCATCCCTTTAAGCAATTTCTTCACCTTCATGAGATAGGCTATCATTTTGGGCTCTCTAGCTAGAAATCCCTCATTCACTTGTTAGATAACCAACTGCGAATCACTTTTTACTACAACATCTCTAACTCTGACTGCATCACACAGCCTTAACTAGGCCAAGATCGCCTAATACCCGGCCTCATTATTAGTAGACTCAAAGTAAATCTTAGGGTATAGCTCAGCTCCTCATTGCATCCATTGTTGAGAATAATACCAGCCCCACACCCTTGCGAACTGACCAACCATCCATATACAACTCCCATTTTTTGCCCTCATTCCCTAACCATCAACACATGTAGTCCTATGAATTATGCCAAAAAAATGGCTAGAGCTTGTCCCTTAATGGACAGATGTGGATGGTAACAAATTTCATACTCAGTTAGATTTACCGACCATTTTCACAAGATGACCTATGAATTTTGGTCTTTGCAGGATTTGCTTAAAAGGGTGATTAGTGTATATCACGATGAGGGTGTGCTTGGAAGTAAGGACGTAACTTCCTAGCCACCGTAACTAATGAGAGGGTCATTAACTCATAGGGGTATCTGGTTTCTGAATCTAATAATGATTTACTTGAATAATATACTGGTTTCGAAATCCTATATATTTCTTGTAATAGCACTGAACTAAAAGCATGTGATGAAACTGCTAAGTACATAAATAGTTTCTCACCCGGGATTGGCTTAGCCAGAAGCGGAGATCAGGTCAAATATTTCTTGAGCTGTTGGAATGCATCATTGCACTAGCTTTTCCACTCTATCTCCTTTGCCATTTTTCGATTGCCTTGAATATAAACTGGTTAAATGTTACGACCCGACCCGTCAAGCTCTGAATTTTTTTATCCGTCATTGGGAACTTCATATCTAACACTCCATTAATCTTCTGGGGATTGGCTTCAATACCCCTTGTACTGACCATGTACCCTAAGAAATTCCCGGATAAAACACCAAAGGCACACTTCTTTGGGTTCAACTTCATCTTATATCTCCTCATGAGTTCAAAAGTTTCCCTAAGGTCCTGTTGGACAATTATGACCCATAGCGTCACTATTTGTACAGATCATTGTGTTGTTGTACAAATTAACTATGTAAAAAGGAGATTGCACTCTTATCATTTGTGATTAGATCACCTAGATGTATAAATGATGAGAGGTCCCTATGATTTGTTCCTAGACGGAGAATGATATGAGACAGTATCAGTCCACGAAGGATAAATCATTAAATATCCCTAGTCAGAGTATTATCGAGATTGGACATCGATAAATACGTAAAAGACTAGTATTACACTTGTACGCGTTGTGAGGGCACAACGGTATAGTTCTCATATATTTGGGTATAGGATACTCATGCAAGTGTAATAGGAGGTTGTGTTTTACTGATGGTACGAGAAACAGCTTTGCTCTGGATAGGACCCCATCAGAATTCCATTGGTAGTATGACTATGTGTCTATGGAAGTCTGAAATCAGGGTAGGTGTATTTGGTCTTAACCTGAGACTTGCACCGCTAATACATACGACAATCAATATACTTTGGTTGAGGTCGTCCAGGGCTTTAACCAGTTTCTGTGTACGCCAATTTTGGGTATATCGAGAATCGTAGTGTGTTGGGTGTGATGTCAAGACGGAAGTGTCACTCCAGTCATATGGAGATGATGGTCACGTAGGATACGGGACTGGTTCTCTTAAATGCTGCGCAACTATCGGGATATTATGACTAGGTCATGTATATCCGATTATAGAGACTAGTCGCCAGACATCCGATATGCGCTTCGTACGGGGCAGACACAATTCCAGCCCCAGGCCTAGCACGTAATCATCCGATACTGGACAAAAATATGCAATACTACGGTATACTACGCTTGATATAGATCATTTATTCCTGTAAGGATATTTCCGGAGAATTGAGGAGGCATGGCGCTTTGCTAGAAGCCAACCTTGTCTTGTAATTTGGTATAAACGTAGTACGAGGTACTTACGTGTTCGGATAGTCCGACAACCGAATTTACTGCCAACATATCCGGGGATCTCATGGGTCGCTTCCCAAAGATTCACCGATGACGTATAACTCACACTCTAAATTAATCTGGGATTAATTAGAAGAGAGAGAGAAAGTTAATCTGGGATTAATTGCAGAGATATTTTATCTGGGATAAAATATCCATTAAAGAGAGATAACGATTAATTTGGAATTAATCGGTAAATTAATATATTCGATATATTAAACGAAATTGGATTTCGACGCAGAATTAAAATTAGATTTTAATTCGGCCGAACGAATTAATTTAGAATTAATTCGTAAGCGATGTGAATAGTGATTTCACTAGGCTTAATCATTTAATTACGACGCAACGGAAAATTCGTTAATTTGGAATTAGCGAACCGAGCCCGAGATTATTTGCTAGCGCATTCGCATTTCGAATTCGAGTGAGGCACGTCAAATCAAGCGTCAAATCGCTAGTCGCATCTAGCGTCACATCAAGCGTCAAATCATGTCACTTTGAGTGATGTGACAATTGATTGGATTGATTGATTGATGTGATTGATTGCGTTGATAGATGTGACTTGATAAGAGTTGATGGAAAGCTTTTGAAAGCTTGATTGATATATATTATTATTATAATATTTGGTATATGTTAATTGATTTTGGAAATCAATAACCATTACAACATTTTCTCTCTTTCTTCTTCATCCCTCTCTCACGCCATTTCTTGTTCTTGTGAGGCAGTAAACTACCTAATAAAGGAAAGAAAAGGGGAAGCAAGAGTTGGATTTTTGTGGCAAAAATCGCAAGTGCTAGCACACTACGAGACATGCGAAGGTGAAAGGGAAGCTCACCCATGAGCCGGGAATCAAACGACGAAGCTTGGAGCTTCAAATGTTGGATCAAAATCTGATTTTTGGAGGCAGAAAATCTGCACAGCAGTGGCGTTTTTTAGGGCAGTATTTCAGTTTTGTTCTTCACCAAATCGTCTCAACCGATCGATGTGAGTATTCCGAAACTTCTTCGATTGTTATTCACACTTGATTCATGCTTATAATGATCTTGGGACCTAATTAGAAACCAACAATGGCATCAAGAGCCTAGGTTCAAGCATGAAATTTTTAGGGTTTTAAATTGGGTAAACTTGTTTTGAGCATGATTTGAATGAATTGGATGTTTGAGTATGCTTATAACATGTTTAATTGAAGATTGATTGGATCAATTTGTTGAAAATTAGTTTGGAACAATTTTCCCCAAAATTTATACCTTGGCCGAAAGTTTAGGGTTTTTGGATAATCTTGGATTTTTTTCATTTTGATTCATTGGATGAGTTAGAATGAAGTTGGATAATGTTAATTTGAAATTAATTGGATTGAATTTTGAATTGAACAAAAATCCCCAAATTCCTTACTTGGCCGAATTTGATATGCCCTATTAAGTCTTGGACTTTTTTATTTTTGGACATTGGATGTGTTGGAAATCATTCGGGATGTGAATTTAATATCGATTGTGAAATTAATTGGATTGAATTCGAATCGGATAAAAATCACTCCCTTGGCCGAGACCTAAAGCATGTATAAATGGGTTTGATTTTTGATAAAATGTGTTGGACATGTTTTGTTGATGATAAGCATGATTAATTGGACAAATTTGTGTTTTAGAAATGTTAATTTGGGAAATTAATCATGTTATAACACTTTAGGTTAATTAAATGTGAAATTGGATTTTATGATTTAATTAATTGGGGCTTAAAATTGGATTTGGGCTTTTAAAGTTGTAAATGGGCTTATTGGGCTTTGTTGTACAAAGTTGGGTTTAGGCAAATTGGATTGGATCCAATTGGGCCCAAAACCGCTTCCATAAAGCCCAAATGCGACTTAATGAACCTTTAAAGTTTAATTGGGCCTAATGGGCCGAAATTGATTTCTAGGCTTATGGGGTAACTCATTGATTGGGCTTCGGTTGCCGAAGCCCACGCCTTAAAAAAATTAATTAAAAGCCCATTGGACTTGAATTAAATTGACGTTGGACGTTAATCGGTCTTTGAGACGCGTTACGATTAAATTTGGAATTTAAGTCGTAAAAGGTTTATTATTAAAGTGTAATATTTAATTTGAAATTAAATAATGAATTAGTATTAAATACATATTAAATTGGATTTAATGTTGTAGTTTAATTTAATTCGAGAATTCGTACTTTGAGTACTTATTCGCAAAACGAGTTTGACTCGCGCAAAATCAAATCATTGTTTGAACATTGGATGATCACTAATTATCAGATTAATTAATTTGATTAGATTGATTGATAACATGCTTGTGTGAATACATGGTTGTGATGAATGAATAATGTATATCGGATGGATATTAGTCGGGTGGGGGCAATTTTGGAAATTATTGTAATAAATTTAGAATTTATTAATTGGACCTGCGTGTCCAGCCTTATTACCTCCTTCTCATTGTATTTCTCTTCTCACCTATTCCCCTCAATGTAAATGAGGTTTCTTTAGAAGTGTAGTGTAACAGGTAGAAGTGATACTTGTGCTAGCGGGAGAGAGAAATGGAGAGATTTGATCTAGGATCAATTTTGTAAAGTATCCATCCGCATATAATTATTATTTTTCATATACGCTTTATTATGTGTTTAGAATGCATGTTTAAGGGTGTATGATGATAAGACCTTAACAAAGATAATAAATTGGTTGCCAATTTGCACGCAAAAAACCCTCGCAAAATATTAAGCGTTTTTCTTTCCATTGAGTGATTCTTACTCAAGATATAAGACGGCATTGGTTTGTTGGCCAAAGTGAAGACCTTTGTTTGTCGAAGATGTGTTTGAATCACAAAGGCTTTGTTCCATATCAGTGTCTTGTCCAAGTTGTGGTTTGTTGGCCAAAGTCAAGACCACTTCTTGTCCATCGACATTGGTTACGAAGCTTTCCATGGTCAATGGGTCGCGCTTGACTGGGATCACTAAGTTTGTTGTGCCAAAGCCAAGACTTAGTTGATTCAGAGGAAAAAGGTTAGGTAATACATTGGATGTATTGGCATATATAAGATATATGTTTCGGACTTGGATGTCCCCCTACCGGATCTAGGAATTGGATTGGATCCAATCGATCTTAGAGATCTACCTAGTTAATTATCATACAATTTGTTGGCCAAAGTCAAGATTGTGTGATATTTAACGGGATCCTAGCCCACTAGGAAACACGGTTTCCCGAGTACTCGACAGAGGGTTAGAGGCTCGCCGAAAAATAGTGGGAGGCAAGAATTGAATTTGCAATATTCGTTCAATTACTCGCCATAAGCGCTCAAACAATATCATTCGTCAAACGTATTAAATGTTAGTTGGACTAATATTTAAATTGTTGTTTTAATAAATAGTTGGACTATATATTCAAACTATTCATTTATAATTGATTATATAATTGGATTATAATAATCAATATATTTGATTTAATTAATTATAGTTGATTAATATAGTTGAACTATAATAATCGTTATATTAATAGTACCTAATTATTTGATTAAATAGTTGGACTATTAAAATCTAGATTAAATTGAAAAATTGACGTTTAATACATAATCCTAGGGAAAATGTATTTAAATGGTTTATTTTCAAATTGGGAATAAATTTCAGGATGTCCTGGAAAAATAATAAGTTAATTTATTTGATAAAATAACATATTATGCCTAAGCCCGGAGTTAAGCAAATAGTATAGCATAATCTTTGGAAGATTTATGTAATGATAACTTAAGTGCTTAATCCATTTAGCTTGTCGCAGAAGACTCCTTAATTTCTGAATCTGAACTAAGGATTAGATCCTTAAAGTATGATACTGGAATTGAAGGATCTTCATAAATCTATAACTTAGATTTTAGAAGTACTAAAATTGCAATAAATAATTCTTGGAGAATTAATGACTATTCTCAATGAGACAAAGTCAAAATTTGCAATTAGGCAAGTAGCGCAAGGCGCACTTTACTTCGATATTCTAGAGGGCCAAGGCTTGGCTAAAGGCTTCTGGAGTGTTGAAACTGGCAAAGGCAAAATCATTATAGTCTTCTGGGAAGATAAAATGACATATCCCAAAATGTCTGCTTAAATGTGGCAAGCGGGATCGCGGAAACGTGACTGCCGTTTGGACAAAGCAGACATGAAGGAATTGAAGACGAGCAAGGCTCTGACTTCAAATATGTTTGTCAACATTATGTTCACTACTAATATTAAAATTAGATTTTAAATACTTAGTGTGGTACATAAGATATATGCTGTTGTTCAGAATCTGCTATTAGCAGGATTAGGAAACTGTTATAATGTAACTAGTTTGACTAGATACATTATCTTCATATCAGTGTTTAACCCGTTGCGGGTGAACCTTTATATTCTAGAACACTAAAGTGTTTCATTATATAAAGATAATATTGAGATAAACACATTAGATGTGAATAACATAATTTATATTTTGAATATAAATATATTTCTAACATATAAAATGACAAATAAATAGCTCGTACTGATTTGATCAGAAGAAATTAATTGTGGCAATGTTGTCTAGGACCATTAAACAAGAATCGTATATCCACACTTTTGAAGAGCGAGTACCAGGACTAATTTGACTCCATTCAAATAAAGTTTACGAATCTAGTTTATTGGGCAATGTGCCTAAAACACTATTTACTTGGTAAAAGTGTAAATGCCACTGATTTGTTAGCCCTAATTCATAGTGAAGCAAGTGGGCCCATGTCTAGCTAGGCTAGATATGGATATGAATATTTCGTGACCTGTACGGATGTGGCATCGCGTTATGGTTATGTGTTTCTTTTGAAGAACACAAATCAGAAACTTTTACAGTTTCGACATGAAATAGACAAACAGATCGGCTAAAGTATTAGACCGTCATGGTAAGACCGTAATGGAAATACTTAAGCAATAAGTTTCTAAAATACTTGAAAGAGTAAAGTATTCTTTCAAACGAGGACTCCTCCCGGAACACATCAAAGTGACAGTGTGTCTGAACTGAGTAACCGAATTTTATTGGACATAATTAAGGTTAATCATGAGTCGCTCTGAGCTATCATTTCCTTCAACGGATAAGCATTAACAGTGCAGAACTTATTTAGAATAAGGTTCCATTAAAATCTGTTTGACAGATTTCATATTAGATATGAACAGGAAAGAAACTGGGTTTCACATTCCTGATAATTTGGGTATGCTGGGCATATGTTTGGATGATACCAAACTAGAACCCAAATTGGATAAGTGTCGAATTATAGGTTATCCTAGGGATACCATAAGTATTGTACTTATACAACTCACAAGAGAACAATTAGATTGTTGCTCACCATGCGGTTTTCCTAAGAGGAATACCGATATGCAGTGGTAAGTGAGAGGATAGTAAAACTCGATGAAAATCGGAGGAATACTATTCAAGGCACCGATTCCTAATGGAACACAAATAATTCATCAAGGATGAAACTATTACCATTAATCTTCGTATACACAAGAACCGCGTATGTCGGAGAGAATCAGAAAACAACCTGGGGTATGGGTTTCTGATCTCACCTCATAAAGATGTTTATCTTATTGAGGTATACCAACTGACTACGTATGAGGTAGTGATACAAGGTATCGACTTCCTATTATGACAAAGTGTCATGAATCCAAAATGGATTCCCATGTAAATCAACTATGTTTAGACACTAGTTGTTGTACCGCAAGACACTGTGCCTACTGGTACTATATAAGTCTTCAAGGAAGACATACATGGATGACAACATACCAACGCACTAAGCTAGGCTTGTAGCGGAAAGGTATCATTATCAACATTGTGTTGATTACGATTCAACCTTTTAACTGTTGTCATGGTAAATCCATTTGGATAATGCTTGCTAAAGCTGCATGTTTCATTTATGAAATATGACAGCTTAACGGGAAAATCGCTTTCCTTAAAAGGAAACCTTTAGGAGGATGTTTACAACATCCTGGCGGTTTTGTCGTACCAAAACAAGCAAACAAGGTTTGCAGGTTATTCGATCCATGTTTGGATTGAAGCAAGCATAGGTTCTTGGAATTATCATTTTGATGTAATCATAATGGAGTATGATTTAATTCAAAACGAAAAGATTCTTGTGTATATAAGAGGGTTAGTGGGAGCACACTGACAGTGGCTGTCCTAAATAATAATAATAATATGTCATTTCTTGGAAATGATATTCCCATAAAAACTATCGGTGAAAGCTTGGCTTTCGAGTAAACTCTCCGAGAAATCGTACATTGAAAAATGTACGCGACCTGGTGTCTCATACGCTTTGAGCATATGGATTCACAAACATACCAATCCAAGTGATAGTCACTGGATTGATGCTAAGAACATCCGTTAGTATCTTAGAGAACTAAGGATGATGTCTTAGCCTATGGAGCAGGAGAACTTGAAGTGACTGGGATCACTGTAGCAAGTTTCCTAAACCGATAAAATGATTATAAGTCGCAAACGGTACTATACAGTTTGAGTAATGGTACAGTGAGCTGGAAATCTTCCAAGCAAGATACTGTTACCGAATAAACAACAAATGCGGGTTATTACTGCAGCTGAGGCGGCAATAGAAGCCTTCTGGGTCGATAATAAATCTAATTAGATTAGATATAATTCTGTTAGCAGCTAAGCTAGGCTTGAGCACATGCTAAAGAATTAATGGTCTCATCAACGATCTAGATATATACTTCGATATTCATCTGATTCGTTCGGATCATACATCGTGGCGATGTGATGATCATAATAAATCGCATCAGACGATAATCATGTAAATCCACTGACGAAAACCTGTTCATCAGCAATTTGAGCCAACCGTACATAGTTCGGGTGTCAAGCACTCGAGTGACTGGCTATAGGCCAAGTGGGAGATTGTTGGACAATTATGACCCATAGCGTCACTATTTGTACAGATCATTGTGTTGTTTTCAAATTAACTATGTGACAAAGGAGATTGCACTCTTATCATTTGTGATTAGATCACCTAGATGTATAAATGATGAGAGGTCCCTATGATTTGTTCCTAGACGGAGAATGATATGAGACAGTATCAGTCCACGAAGGATAAATCATTAAATATCCCTAGTCAGAGTATTATCGAGATTAGACATCGATAAATACGTAAAAGACTAGTATTACACTTGTGCGCGTTGTGAGGGCACAATGGCATAGTTCTCATATATTTGGGTATATGATACTCATGCAAGTGTAATAGGAGGTTGTGTTTTACCGATGGTACGGGAAACAGCTTCGCTCTGGATAAGACCCCCTCAGAATTCCATTGGTAGTATGACTATGTGTCTATGGAAGTCTGAAATCAGGGTAGGTGTATTTGGTCTTAACCTGAGACTTGCACCGCTAATACATACGACAATCAATATACTTTGGTTGAGGTCGTCCAGGGCTTTAACCGGTTTCTGTGTACCGCCAATTTTGGTATATCGAGAATCGTAGTGTGTTGGGTGTGATGTCAAGACGGAAGTGTCACTCCAGTCATATGGAGATGATGGTCACGTAGGATACGGGACTGGTTCTCTTAAATGCTGCAGCACTATCGGGATATTTACTAGGTCATGTATATCCGATTATAGAGACTAGTCGCCAGACATCCGATATGCGATTCGTACGGGGCAGACACAATTCCAGCCCCAGGCCTAGCACGTAATCATCCGATACTTGACAGAAATATGCAATACTACGGTATACTACGCTTGATACAGATCCTTTATTCCTGTAAGGATATTTTCGGAGAATTGGGGAGGCATGGCGCTTTGCTAGAAGCCAACCTTGTCTTGTAATTTGGTATAAACGTAGTACGAGGTACTTACGTGTTCGGATAGTCCGAGGACCGAATTTATTGCCAACATATCCGGGGATCTCATGGGTCGCTTCCCAAAGATTCACCGATGACATATAACTTGCACTCTAATTAATCTGGGATTAATTAGAAGAGAGAGAGAAAGTTAATCTGGGATTAATTGCGGAGATATTTTATCTGGGATAAAATTCCATTAAAGAGAGATAACGATTAATTTGGAATTAATCGGTAATTAATATATTCGATATATTAAACGAAATTGGATTTCGACGCGGAATTAAAATTAGATTTTAATTCGGCCGAACGAATTAATTTAGAATTAATTCGTAAGCGTTGTGAATAGTGATTTCACTAGGCTTAATCATTTAATTACGACGCAACGGAAAATTCGTTAATTTGGAATTAGCGAACCGAGCCCGAGATTATTTGCGAGCGCATTCGCATTTCGAATTCGAGTGAGGCACGTCAAATCAAGCGTCAAATCGCTAGTCGCATCTAGCGTCACATCAAGCGTCAAATCATGTCACTTTGAGTGATGTGACAATTGATTGGATTGATTGATTGATGTGATTGATTGCGTTGATAGATGTGACTTGATAAGAGTTGATGGAAAGCTTTTGAAAGCTTGATTGACATATATTATTATTATAATATTTGGTATATGTTAATTGATTTTGGAAATCAATAACCATTACAACATTTTCTCTCTTTCTTCTTCATCCCTCTCTCACGCCATTTCTTGTTCTTGTGAGGCAGTAAACTACCGAATAAAGGAAAGAAAAGGGGAAGCAAGAGTTGGATTTTTGTGGCAAAAATCGCAAGTGCTAGCACACTACGAGACATGCGAAGGTGATAGGGAAGCTCACCCATGAGCCGGGAATCAAACGACGAAGCTTGGAGCTTCAAATGTTGGATCAAAATCTGATTTTTGGAGGCAGAAAATCTGCACAGCAGTGGCATTTTTGGAGGGCAGTATTTCAGTTTTGTTCTTCACCAAATCGTCTCAACCGATCGATGTGAGTATTCCGAAACTTCTTCGATTGTTATTCACACTTGATTCATGCTTATAATGATCTTGGGACCTAATTAAAAACCAACAGGTCCCTCAAATGATCCCTAGGCAACACTGAAATTATGATCATGTCATCCACATAGACATGTATTATTTTACCGATGAAAGGCCTGAAGACCTGGTTCACTAACCTTTGATATGTTGCCACTGTATTCTTCAACCCGAACAGCATCATCTGTAGCAATACAGTCTCTGATCAGTAATGAAAGACCTTTTCCCCTCGTCTTAAAGGAATTTCATAATCTAATTGTATCCTGAAAATGCATCCATAAAACTGAGAAGCTCATGATAGGCTATTGATGTTGGGTTTCTAGATTAGTCCCAAGATCAATTCAAGCAATGAAACATGTGTGAATACTCATAAAATTATGGCGGAATCATACTTACATTGATCGGCTTTGCGATGCGACGAACACAAAACTTTTGGCTCCTCCTAGGAAGCTCTCGGCAATGGGCTGTTTTTATGCTCCTCCAAAATTCGGTCAACTCCATGGATGGATCTCCAAGCTCCAAGCTTCGTGTTGTGATTCCATGCTCATGAGTTCATTTCCCTATCATCTTGGATGACTCTTCATGTGCTAGCATTGGTAAGATTTGCCACAAATCTTCCATTTTCTTCTTATTGTTCACGGTTTTTGTGAAGAAAATTGAGAGAGGAAGAAGTTTGGCCCTTGGCCAAAACTTTTGAGAGAAGAGAGAGGGAGAGTTGTGTTGGTTTTTTGTGTAAAGTTAGATTTCTAAAATCTAATACAAAAATCCTTATCCAAAAACTTGTAAATGCCTTTCTAAATGTCAACAAATTTTGGAGCCAAAATTTGGCAATTAATGCCTTCCAACAACTCACATCACTCATGAATAGTGACCGGTTGTCAATCACTCAAAGTGACAAGACATCCATCACTTGAATGATGTGCGATGTGACGCGTGATGTGACTTGTGGGCCACACTTGAATTCGAAATACCAGTGGGTCCGCAAACACTCCCGGGCTCGGGTTCGTTAATTCCGAATTAATGAATTTTCCGTTGTGACGTAATTAAATCAAATTCAATTAAATAATTATGCCTAGCAAAATCACTATTCACGTCGCTTACGAATTAATTCTAAATTAACTCATTCGCCCGAATTAAAATCTAATTTTAATTCCGCGTCGAAATCCAATTTCGTATAATATATCAAATATATTATTTTATCGATTAATTCCAAATTAATCGTTCTCTCTCTTTAATTAATATTTTATCCCAGATAAAATATCTCCGTAATTAATCCTAGATTAATTTTCCCTCTCTATTAATTAATCCCAGATTAATAAAGTGCGAGTCATACGTCATCGGTGAATCTTCGGGAAGCGACCCATGAGATCCCCGGATATGTTGGCAGTAAATCCGGTCGTCGGACTATCCGAACACGTATGTACCTAGTACTACGTTTTTACCGATTTACAAGACATGGTTGGCTTCTAGCAAAGCATCGTGCCTACCCAATTCTCCAGAAATATTCTTAAAGGAATATGAGATCTATATCAGGCGTAGTATACGTAGTATTGCGTATTACGATCCAGTATCGGATGTCACGTGCTAGGCCTGGGGCTAGAATTGTGTCTGCCCCATACGAAGCACATATCAGATCACTAGCAACTAGTCTCTTTATTATCGGATAATCAGGACCTAGTCATATTATCCCGACGGTTGCAACCTTTCATAGAACCAGTTATGTATCCTACGTGATCATCATCTCCACTATGACTGGAGTGATACTTCCGTCTTGACATCACACCCAATACACTACGATTCTCAATATACCCAGAAGAGGCGTACACAGAATCTGTTAAATCCCTGGACGACCCAAACCAAAGTATATTGATTGTCGCAAGTATTAGCGGTGCAAGTCTCAGGTTAAGACCAAATACACCTACCCTGATTCAGACTTCCATAGACACTTGCATGAGCGAGGGGTCTATCCAGAGCGAAGCTGTTTCTATGCCATCGGAAAACACAACCTCCTATTACACTTGCATGAGTATCCTATACCCAAATATATGAGAACTATGTTGTTATGCTCCCACAATGTGCACAAGTGTAATACTAGTCTTTTACGCATTATCGATGTCCAATCTCGATAATACTCCGACTAGGGATATTTAATGATTAAACCTTCATGGATTGATAATGTCTCATATCATCTCAATCCGAAACTAATCATAAGGACCTTCTATTATTTATATATCTTGGTAATCTAATTACAAATGATAAAAGGGCAATTTCCATTGTCACATAGTTAATTTGTACAACAACACCATGATCTGTACAAATAGTGATGCTATGGGTCATAATTGTCCAACAATCTCCCACTTGGCCTATAGCCAATCAATTAAGTGTCCTACACCCGAACTATGTACGGTTCGCTCAAACTTCTGCTGAGAAAATGCTTTCGTCAGCGGATTTGCAATGTAATCATCTGATGCGATTTATTCGATCATCACATCGCCATGATGTATGATCCGAACGAATCAAATGAATATTTGAAGTATATATCTGGATCGTTGATGATACCATTAATTCTTTAGCCTGTGATGTAGCCTAGCTCATCTGCTAACAGAACTACTCCTAATCTAATCTGGATTATTAAGACCCAAATGGCTTCTATTGCTGCCTCAGCTGCAGCAATATTCCGCTTTTGTTGTTTTTTCGGCAACAGTATCTTGCTTGGAAGATTTCCAGCTCACTGTTCTGTTATTCAAACTGTATAGTACCTTTGTTACGACTTAAAGTCGTTATAATCTGTTTAGAAACTTGCAGCAGTGAACCCAGTCACTTCAATTTCTCATTCTCCATAGTATAAGACATCATACTTAGTTCATCTAAGATACTTAAGGATGTTCTTAACAACAATCCAGTGACTATCACTTGGATTGGCCTAATTGTGACTCCATATGCTCAAAACATATGAAACACCAGGTCACGTACATTTTTCAATGTACGAGTTCTCGAGAGTCCCAACAACTTTTAAATCTATCCCAATAGATCCTTATTCCAAGAATAAAAGTTGTCTCTCCCAAGAATTCTACGGAGAATTTTTCACGAAAGCCAAGCTTTAACCGATTTTATTATGGGAATATCATTTCCAAGAAATGGTATATCATCATTATTAGGACAATCATTTTCAGTGTTTTTGGTGTTTCTACAGTCTAACCGGGATCAAATCAAGCAATGAAACTCATGTGCGAATACTCAAAGAAGTTGTGGAATACTTACAATGATCAGTTGTGCGATGCGTTGAACAACAAAAACTCTTTTGCTCCTCCATGAAGCTCACGGCAGTGTGCAGATTTTTGTCCCCCAAAATTCGACCTTGGATGATCCACCAAGCTCCAAGCTTTGTGATGTGATTCCATGCTCACGGGTGCGGTTCCCTATCACCTTCGCAAGACTTCTAAAGCGTGCTACCACTCCAGAAATTTTGCCGCAAAACTTCCTTTGCATCTCCTACATGTCACGGTAATTGCAGTGAAAATTGGAGAAGAAAAGGCCCAAGGGCGAGAGAGAGAGAGGGAGAATGAGAGAGATGAAGATGTGTTGTGTGTATTAGTTAATTGATTTCAAAAATCAATTAAACACATACCATATTTACACTTTCAAAAAGTCAAAGCAATAAAGCCACAACCACTTCCATCAACTATTCACATCACTCATGATAAGTTATCAAATCACTCAAAGTGACTAGACATCACATCAATCGATTGACTAGTGATTTGACGCAAGATGTGACTTGTGGGCCATACTTGAATTCAAAATGCGAGTACGCCCGCAAACACTCTCGGGCTCGGGTTCGCTAATTCCAAATTAACAAATTTTTCATTGCGACGTAATTAAATTATTATGCCTATCAAAATCACTATTCACATCGCTAACAAATTAATTCTAAATTAACTCGTTCGCCCGAATTAAAATCTAATTTCAATTCTGCGTCGAAATCCAATTTCGTATAATATATCGAATATATTATTTTATCGATTAATTCCAAATTAATTGTTCTCTCTCTTATAATTAATCTCAGATTAATAAAGTGCGAGTCATACGTCATTGGTGAATCTTCGGTAAGTGACCCATGAGATCCCTGGATATGTTGGCAGTAAATCCGGTCGCCAGACTATCCGAACACGTACGTATCTAGTACTATGTTTTTACCGATTTACAAGACAATGTTGGCCTCTAGCAAAGCGCCATGCCTACCCAATTCTCCAAAAATATCCTTACAGGAATATATTATCTATATCATGCGTAGTATACGTAGTATTGCGTATTTCGATCCAACATCGGATGTCACGTGTTAGGCCTGGGACTGGAAATGTGTCTGCCCCGTACGAAGCACATATCAGATCTCTGGTAACTAGTCTCTATAATCGGATAAACATGACCTACTCATAATATCCTGATATCTGCAGCATATAAGAGAACAAGTTTCGTATCCTACGTGATCATCATCTCCACTATGACTGGAGTGATACTTCCGTCTTGACATTACACCCAATACACTATGATTCTCAATATACCCAGAAGAGGCGTACACAGAACCTGTTAAAGCCATGGACGACAAAAACCAAAGTATATTGATTGTCGCAAGTATTAGCGGTGCAAGTCTCAGGTTAAGACCAAATACACCTACCTTGATTCGGACTTCCATAGACACATAGTTATACTACCAATGGAATTCTGAAGGATCTATCCAGAGCGAAGTTGTTTTCCGTACCATCGGTAAAACACAACCTCATACTACACTTGCATGAGTATCATATACCCAAATATATGAGAACTACGCTGTTATACTCCCACAACGCGCACAAGTGTAATACAAGTCTATTCCGCATTATCGATGTCCAATCTCGATAATACTACGACTAGGGATATTTAATGATTAAACCTTTATGGATTGATAATGTCTCATATCTTATTAATCCGGAACTAATCATATGGACCTTCTATCATTTATACATCTTGGTAATCTAATTACAAATGATAGAAGAGCAATTTTCTTTGTCACAAGTTAATTTGTACAACAACACCATGATCTGTACAAATAGTGATGCTATGGGTAATAACTATCCAACAATCTCCCACCTGGCCTATAGCCAATCACTCAAGTGTCCTACACCCGAACTATGTACGGTTCGCTCAAACTTCTACTGAGAAAATGCTTTCGTCAGTGGATTTGCATAACTATCATCTGATGCAATTTATACGACCATCACATCGCCACGATATATGATCCGAACGAATAAGATGTTAATTGAAGTATATATCTGGATTGTTGATGAGACCATTAATTCTTTAGCCAGCGCTGTAGCCTAGCTCAACTGCTAACAGAAGTACTCTTAATCTGATTAGGATTATTATCAATCCAGAAGGCTTATGTTGCTGCCTCAGGTGCATCAATAATCCACTTTTGTTGTTTATTCAGTAACAGTATCTTGCTTGGAAGATTTCCAGCTCACTGTACCGTTATTCAAACTTTATAGTACCTTTGTTACGACTTATAGTCGTTTTTATCGGTTAGGAAACTTGCAGCAGTGAACCCAGTCACTTCAAGTTCTCCTTCTCCATAGTTTAATAAAGCATCCTCAGTTCATCCAAGATACTGAAGGATGTTCTTAACATCAATCCAGTGACTATCACTTGGATTGGTCTGATTGTGAATCCATATCCTCAAAGTACATGAGACACCAGGTCGCGTACATTTTTCAATGTACGAGTTCTCGGAGAGTATTAACAACCTTGGATCTATCCCAGTAGATCTTTATTCCTAGAATAAAGGTTGTTTCTCCCAAGAATTCTACGGAGAATTTTATGAAAGCCAAGCTTTGACCGATTGTATTTTATGGGAATATCATTTCCAAGAAATGATGTATTATCATTACTTATAGGACATTCACTTTCGGTACGCTCCCACTAACCTTCTTATATACACAAGAATCATTTTCGTTTTGAATTAAATCATACACCATCATGATTACATCAAAACGATAATTCCAAGAACGCAATGTTTACTTCAATCCACCCATGGATCGAATTACCTGCAAACCTTGTTTGCTTGTTTTGGTACGAAAAAACCGTCAGGATGTTATAAACATCCTCCAAAAGGTTTCCGTTAAGGAAAGCGGTTTTGACATTCAGCTGCCATATTTCATAAATGAAATATGCAACATCAGCAAGCATTATCCAAATGGATTTAACCATGGCAACAGGTTAAAAGGTTTCGTCGTAATCGACACAATGTTGATAACGATTCATTTTCGCTACAAGCCTATATTAGTACGTTGGTATGTTGCCTTCCATGTATGTCTTCCTTGAAGACTTATATAGTACCAATAGGCACATTGCCTTCAGGTACAACAACTAGTGTCCAAACATAGTTGGTATACAAAAAATCCATTTCGGACTTCATGGCACTTTGCCATAATAGGGAGTTGATACCTTGTATCACTTCCTCATACGTAGTCAGTTCGTACTCCTCAATAAGATTGACATCTTTACGAGGTTAGATCAGAAACCCATACCCCAGGTTATTTTCTGACTCTCTCCGACTTACGCGGTTCTTGTGTATTCGAAGATTATTGGTATAGTTTCATCCTTGATGAACTATTTATGTTCCAATAGGAATTGGTGCCTGGAACAGTATTACTCCGATTTTCATCGAGTTTTACTTTCCTCCCACTTACCACTGCATATAGGTATTCCTCTTAGGAAAAACCGCATGGTGAGCAACAATTACATTGTTCTCTAGTGAGTTGTATAAGTACTATACTTTGGTTTCCCTAGGATAACCCACAATTCAGGCACTTATCCTATTTGGGTTCTAGTTTGGTATCATCCAAACGTATGCCTAGCATTCCCAAATCTTCAGGATTAAGAAGACCCGATTTCTTTCCTGTTCATATCTAATATGAAGTCTGTCAAACATATGTTTATGAAACCTTATTCAAAATAAGTTCAGCACTGTTAATGCGTATCCGTTGAAGGAAATGGTAGCTCAGAGCGACTCATGATTAACCTTATCATGTCTAGCAAAATTCGGTTTCTCCGTTCAGACACACCGCCAGATTGACGTGTTCCAAGAGGAGTCCTCATTGAAAGAATACTATACTCTTTCAAGTATTTGAGAAACTTATTGCTTAAGTATTTTCATCATGGTCCAATCATGGTGTTTAATACTTTAGCCGATCTGTTTGTTTATTTCGTGTCGAAACTCTTTGATTTCATCAAAAGTTTCTGATCCGTTTTTCAAAAGAAACACATAACCATAACGCGATGCCAAATCCGTAAAGGTCACGAAACATTCATAACCACATCTAGCCTAGCTAGACATGGGCCCACTTACGTCACTATGAACGAGGGCTAACAGATCGGTGGTACTTTACACTTTTACCAGGTAAAGGTGTTATAGGCACTTTGCCCAATAAACTAGATTCGTAGACATTATTTGAATGGAATCAAATTTGTCCTAGTACCCACTCTTAGAAAGTGTGGATATACGAGTCTTGTTAATTGTGTCCCAGACAACAATGCCACTTATAAGTCTCAACTGATTAATTCAGTTCGAGCTTATTTGTTTGTCATGTTATATGTGTGAGATTGATTTATATTCAAAAATAAAATGTTGTTATTCACATCTAATGTGTTTATCTCAATATCATTTTTATATAATAAAACACTTTAGTTCTAGAATAGAAAGGTATACCCGCAATGGGTTAAACCTTGATATAGAGATAATGTATCTAGTCAAACTAGTTATATTTTAACAGTTTCCTAATTTAAGTACACACCCGAAGGGTAGTTCCTAAACTTAGGTATCTACGGTTAAAACAGCGACTTTCGTCCCGTTTTCAATTCGTAGATTAATCTCAATTGAAGTCAGTATCCTGCTTTTCAGCAGATTCTGCACACCAGTACATATTTATGTACCACATCCAGTATCTAAAATCCAATTTTAATACTAGCAGTGAACATATTTTATGACAAACATATTTGAAGTCAGAGCCTTGCCCGTTCTTCAATTCCTTCATGTCTGCCTGTCCATACGGCAGTCATGCTTCCGTGATCCCCGTTTGCCACAATTTAGGCAGAGACATCTTAGGATATGTCCTCTATCTTCCCAGAAGATTAAAATGATTTTGCCTTTGCCCTTTTCGATACCCCAGAAGCCTTTGGCCAAGCCTTGGCCTTCCGGAATGTCGAAATATTATGCGCGCCTTGCGCTTCTTGCCTATTGCAAACTTCGACTTTATCTCCTTGATTATAGCCATTAACTCTCCAAGAGTTTACTATTGCAATTTATACTTCTAAGATCTAAGAATAGATTTATGAAGATCCTTCAATTTCATTTTCATACTATAAGGATCTAATCCTTAGTTCTGACTAAGAAATTAAGGAGTCTATTTGGCAAGCTTAATGGATTAAGCACTAAAGTTATCATTACATGAATATTCCAAATATCATGTTCTATTTATTTGCTCAACTTCAGGCTCAGGCCTAAGATGTTATTTTACCAAATAAAGTAACTTCTTAGTTTTCAGGACTATCCTGAGATATTATTCCCAATTGAAAATTAAAGTCGTTTAAATACATTTTCACCCAGGATTATGTTTTTAAACTTAATCTTTCAATATATTGATTCTAATAGTCCAACTATTTAATCAACGATTTTAGGTACTATTCATTATAATGATTACTATAGTCCAACTATTTAATCAATTATATTTATTTTTTTAATTCAAATATATAATTATTACTATAATCCAATTATATAATCAACTATAATGAAATAGTTTGAATACAGTTCAACTGTTTAATTAAAACAACTATTAAATATTAGTCCAACTAATATATTAATTTATATTGACGAATAATTTGTAATGAGCGTGTATGGCAAGTACTAAACGAATATTACAAATTTAATACTTGCCCCCACTATTTTTCGGCGAGCCTCTAACCCTCTGTTGAGTACTCGAGAAACCTTGTTTCCTAGTGGGCTAGGATCCCGTTAAATAACACACAATCTTGACTTTGGCCAACAATTGTATGATAATTAACTAGGTAGATCTCTAAGATCAATTGGATCCCCTCCAATTCCTAGATCCAGTAGGTGGACGTCCAAGTCCGAAACATATATCCAATATATTGCCTAACATTTTTCCTCTGAATCAACTAAGCCTTGGCTTTGGCACAACAAACTTAGTGATCTCAGTTAAGCGGAACCCATTGACCTTGGAAAGCTTCGTAATCAACGTCGATGGACAATAAGTGATCTTGACTTTGGCCAACAAATCACAACTTGGACAAGACACCGATATGGACACAAGCTTTCATGATTCAAACACATCCTCGACGGACAAAGGCCTTGACTTTGGCCAAGAAACCAATGTCAGTCTTGGATCTTGAGTAAGAATTACTCAATGGAAGGAAAAACGCTTAATATGATGTTGAAGGTTTTTCGCGTGCTATTGGCAACCAATTAATTATATTTGTTAAGTCTCATCATCATACACCCTTAAACATGCATTCTAAACACATAATAAGGCGCATATAAATAAATATAATAATGATATGCGGATGGATACTTAAACATTGTTCCTAGAACAAAACTCTCCTTTCCTCTTCTCTCTCCCGCTAGCACAAGTATTACTTCTACCCGATTACATGACACTTCTAAGAAACCTCAATTACATTGAGGGGAATAGGTGAGAAGAGAAATACACAGAGTCAAGAGGTAATAGGCTGGACACGCAGGTCCAATTAATAATTCTAAATTTATTACAACAATTTTCAAAATTGCCCCCCCATCTAATATTCATCCGATATACATTATTCATGCATCACAATAATGTATTCACACAAGCATGTTATCAATCAATCTAATCCAATTAATTAATCTTGAATATTAATGACCATCCAATGTTCAAAAAACGATTTGATTTTGCGCGAGTCAAACTCGTTTTGCGAATAAGTACTCAAAGTACGAATTCTGAATTAAATTAAACTACAACATTAAATCCAATTTAATTTTGTATTTAATACTAATTCACTTATTTAATTCGAAAATTAATATTTACACTTTAAATGTAATTTACGACTTAATCCAAATCTAATCGTTACGGTCTCAAGCCCATTAACATCCAATGTCATTTAATTTAAAGTCCAATGGACTTTTAATTAATTTCTAAGGCATGGCTTTTGGTCAATATGGGGTCAAAACCTAAATACCAAAGCCATTTAAGGAATCACCCTTATGGCCAAGAACCATTTATGGCCCATTAGGCCAAATAATATAAAGTCCATTAATCATAATTGGACTTTATGGGAATGGTTTTGGGCCCAATTGGATCCAACAATTTAGCCTAAACCTATCTTGGTACAACCAGTGTTGAGTTTTTCTAAGGTCCCAAGATCAAACAAGACATGAAAACATGCGTGAATACACCAACGAAGATAGCGGAATACTTACATTGGTTGGTAGAGTCGATTTGAAGACAATGAACCCAAAAAAACGCACTGCCATGTAAGCTTACTGCATGCAGTCCACTGCCTCCAAAAACAGAATTTTGAGATGAGAAACGCAGCTCCTAGCTTCGTTGGATGGATCCCGGCTCATGGTCGAACCTCCCTACCACCTTCGCAAGACTGTAAGTGTGCTAGCACTTGAATTTTCACCATGAAAATCCACTCTTGCTTCCTTATTGTTCACGCCCAAACTGGTTCAAAACCAGTGAAGAACAGCCACTGTTTTGGCGTGAGAGAGATGAGAGAGTTCAATGATTTTTGTTACAAAAAAATCAATTTATATTTATGCCATAATATTTATTAAATTAATAATAACTTATGACACAAATCATGCAATGGCTTAGAGTGTCAAACACTCATTTCCATGCAAACCATTGAGTGCATTGTACACTATCTCCATGCAATGCATTAGAATTAAATAATGCATAATATGACATGTGTCATGTGGGCCCCACACGTTTCCAAATGAAAGTGGGCCCACGTGCACTCACGCGTTCGGGTTTGATATTTCCGAAATACCGAACTTACGTCGCGACGTTAATTAAATCGAATTTAAATAAATAATTGCGCCTAGCGAAATCATTATTTACGTCGCTAACGATTAATTCTAAATTAACTCGTTTGCCCGAATTAAAATCTAATTTTAATTCCGCGTCGAAATCTAATTTCGTTTAATATATCGAATATATTAATTTACCGATTAATTCCAAATTAATCGTTATCTCTCTCTAGACGATATTTTATCCTAGATAAAATATCTCCGTAATTAATCCTAGATTAATTTTCTCTCTCATCTATATAATCCCAGATTATTCAAGAGTGCAAGTTGTGCGTCATCGGTGGATTATCGGGAAGCGACCCATGAGATCCCCGGATAAGTTTGACAGTAAATACGGTCGTCGGAGTATCCGAATCACGTACGTACCAAGTACTACGTTCTACCGATTTACGAGACAAGGTCGACTCCTAGCAAAGCACCAAGTCTATCCCAATTCTCCGGACATATCCTTATAAGAATATTAAGATCTGTATCAAGCGTAGTATACTAATGTATTGTGCATATCGGCCCAGTATCGGATAGTCACGTGCTAGGGCTGGGGCTGGATAAGTGTCTGCCCCGTCCGAAACACATATCGGATGTCTGGTAACTAGTCTCTATAATCGGATATTCATGACCTGGTCATAATATCACGATTGGATGCGCATCACTTAAGAGCACTAATACCGTATCCTGCGTGACATCATCTCCTTATGACTGGAGTGATACTTCCGTCTCGACATCACATCCCATACACTACGACTCTCTGATAAACCCAGAAGTGGTGAACACAGAACCTGTTTAAAGATCCCCCAACCACCAAAACCAAAGTTTACCGATTGTCGTAAGTATTAGCGATGCAAGTCTCAGGTTAAGACTATACACACCTACCTTGATTTCGGCCTCCCATAGACACCTAGTCATAATACCAATGGGATTCCGAAGGGTCTATCCAGAGCGAAGCTGTTTCCCGTACCATCGGTGAAACACGACCTCCTATCGCACTTGCACAAGTATCCAATACTATATATATGAGAACTATGCCGTTGTGCCCTCACAACGCGCACAAGTGCAATACTAGCCTATTCCGCATTATCGATGTCCAGTCTCGATAATACTACGGCTAGGGATATTTAATGATTAATCCTTCGTGGACTGATACTGTCTCATATCATCTCAATCCAGGAACTAATCATAGGGACCTCTCTTCATTTATATATCTATGGTGATCTAATCACAAATGACGAGAGTGCAATTTCCTTGTTACATAGTTAATTTGCTACAAGCAACACAATGATCTGTGCAAATAGTGACGCTATGGGTCATATTATCCAACAATCTCCCACTTGGCACATAGCCAGTCACTCGAGTGTCCTACACCCGAACTATGTAAGGTTCGCTCAAATTGCTGAGGAAAGGTTTTCGTCAGCGGATTTGTTTGATTATCGTTTGACGCGATTTATACGATCATCACATCGCCACGATGTATGATCCGAACGAATCAGATGATATAGAAGTATATATCTGGATCGTCGATGAGACCTTTAATTCCTTAGCCTGTGCTGACGCCTAGCTCAGCTGCTAACAGAACTATCTAATCTAATTAGATTTACTTTCGACCCAAAAGACTTCTATTGCTGCCTCAGCTGCAGCAATAATCCGCATTTGTTGTTTATTCGGCAACAGTTATCTTGCTTGGAAGATTTCCAGCTCACTGTCCCGTTATTCAAACTTTATAGTACCGCAGTATTTAATCGTTTGGAAACTTGCTGCAGTGATCCCAGTCACTTCAAGTTCTCCTTCTCCATAGTAAAAGATAGCATCTTTAGTTCTCAGAGATACTAACAGATGTTCTTAACTTCAATCCAGTGACTATCACTTGGATTGACCCGATTGTGACTCCATATGCTCGAAGCGTATGAGACACCAATACAAGTACATTTAAATGTACAATTTCCCAGAGAGTGTTAACAACTCCAAATCTATCCCAGTAGATCTTTATTCCTTGAATAAAGGTTGTACTCCCCAGAATTCTACGGAGAATTTCTATGAAAGAATATTTATGAAAGCCAAGCTTTCACCAATTGCTTTATGGGAATTTCACTGTCAGTGCGCTCTCCCACTAACCTCCTTATATACACAAGAATTATTTCGTTTTGAGTCAAATCATAAACCATTATGATTATTTCAAAACGTCAGTTCCAAGAACCTTATGCTTGCATGATCCAAACATGGATCGAATAACCCGCAAACCTTGTTTGTCGGTTATACAAAATCGTCAGGATGTTGTAAACATCCTCCAAAAGGTTTCCTTTTCAGGAAAGCGATTTTGATTTATAACTGACATATTTCATAAATGAAATATACAGTTATTTTCAAGCATTTTCAAAATGGATTTACCATGGCAACAGGTAAAAGGTTGAACCGTTATTAACACAATGTTGATAACGATACCTTCCGTCAAAAGCCTAGCTTTGTACGTTGGTATGTTGCCATCCATGTATGTCTTCCTTGAAGACGTTTAATGTACCATAGGCACAATGCCTTGTGGTACAACAACTAGTATCCAAAATAGTTGTTATACATGGAATCCATTTCGGATTCATGGCACTTTGCCATAACAGGGAGTCGATACCTCGTATCACTTCCTCTAAAAGTAGTCGGATGGTACACCACCATAAGATTGACATCTTTATGGGGTGAGATCAGAAACCCATACCCTAGGTTGTTTTCTGACTCTATCCGATCTACTATTTCTTGTGTATTTGAAGATTAATGGTATAGTTTCATCATAGATGAACTATTTGTGTTCCATTAAGGACTTCGTGCCTTGAACAGTATTACTCCGATTTTCATCGAGTATCACTATCCTCCCACTGACCACTGCATATCGGTATTTCTCTCAGGAAAACCGCATGGTGAGCAACAATATATTGTTCTCATGTGGGATTTTATAAGTACTATACTTAAGGTTTCCCTTAGGATAACCTATATTGGCACTTATCCAATTTGGGGTCCTTAGTTTGGTATCATCCAAACGCTATGCCTGGCATACCCAAATTATCAGGAATGAGAAACCTCGTTTCTTCCCTGTTCATATCCTATATGACATCTGTCAAACAGATTTATATGGAACCTTATTCTAAATAAGTTTTGCACTGTTAATACATATCCTGTAGAAGGTAATAGTAGCTCAGAGCGACTCGTGATAAACCTTATCTTGTCCAACAAAATTCAGTTTTTAGTTTGGACACACCGTCTAACTGACGTGTCTCGAGAGGAGTCCTCACATGAAAGAACACCGTACTCTTTCATTTATATATGAAACTTACTGCTTAAGTATTTTCCATTTCGGTCTTACCGTGGCGGAATAACACTATAGCTGATCTGTTTATTTTCTTCGTGTCGAAACTTCAAAAGTTTCCGATCTGTGTTCTTCAAAAGAAACACATAACTACAACGTGATGCTACATCCGTTAAGGTCACGAAATATTCATGTTCACATCTAGCCTAGCTAGATATGGGCCCACTTAATTCACCATGAATAGGGCTAACAGATCGGTGGCCCTTTTACTATTACCAAGTAAATAGTATTTTAGGTATTTAACCTAATAAACTAGATTCGTAGACCTTATTTGAATAGTCAAATCAGTCCTAGTATCCACTCTTCAAAAGTGTGGATATACGAGTCTTGTTTAATTGTGTCCTAGACAACAATGCCACAAATAAGTCTCTATTGATCAAATCAATTTGAGCTATTTATTTGTCATTTTATATGTTTGAGATTTTATTTATTCAAAATATAAATTCTGTTATTTACATCTAATGTATTTATCTCAGTATCATCTTTATATAATGAAACACTTAGTGTTCTAGAATATAAAGGTTTTATCCGCATCGGATTAAACACTGATATAGAGATAATGTCTCTAGTCAAACTAGTTACATTATAACATTTCCTAATTTAAGTACATACCCAAAGGGTAGTTCCTAAACTTAGGTATCTACGGTCGAAACAGCGACTTTCGTCCCGTTTCCAATTCGCAGAGAAATCTCGGCTTGAAGCCAGTATCCAGCTCACAGCGGATTCTGAACGTCAATACATATATGTATTATGTACCACACTAAGTATTTAAAATCCAATTTCAATACTAGTAGTAAACATAACTTTGACAAATATTTTTAAAGTTAGAGCCTCGCCCTATCTTTAATTCCTTCGTGTCTTCCATATCCAAATGGTAGTCACTTTGGGATATGTCAATTATCTTTTCAATATTTCACAAACCTTTGGCCAAGCCTTGGGTTTCGAAATATCGAAACGATGTGCACCTTGTGCTACATGCCCAATTGCAAACTTTGACTTTTCTCCACTAGAATAGTCAATTAATTCTCCAAGAATTATTAATTGCAATTTTAATACTTTTAATCTAAAGATAGATTTATTATAAGTATATTAATTAAGCACTAAAGTCATCATCACATAAATCTTCAAAGACTTTATGCTCTACTATTTGCTTAATAATGGGCTTAGTCATAATAAGTTATTTTATCAAATAAATTAACCTATTATTAATTCCCAATTGAAAATTAAATCATTTAAAACATTTAATCCAAGGATTATATATTTTAAATATTCATCTTTTCAATTCTTTCTTGATTTCAATAGTCCAACTATTTAATCAATTTTAATAAGGTACTATTTATTATAATGATTACAATAATCCAATTATTTAATCAACTATAATTTAATATTGATTACTATAATCCAATTATAAAATCAACTATCATTTTAATTCAATTATATTGATTACTATAATCCAATTATAAAATCAACTATATATTGAATGAGTTTGTATATAGTCCAACTATATATATTTTTTAAAACAACATAAATATTAGTCCACTAATACTTTGATTAATGTGACGAGAAAAATATAAATGAGCGTGTTTAGCGAGTAATTGAACGAATGTTGCAAATTCAATACTTGCCTCCCACTATTTTTCGTCGAGCCTCTAACCCTCTGTGGAGTACTCGGGAAACCGTGTTTCCTAGTGGGCTAGGATCCTATTAAATAACACACAACCTTGACTTTGGCCAATAAAAGCTGTATGCTATTTAACTTAGGTAGATCTCTATGATCAATTGGATCTCATCCAATTCCTAGATCCGGTTAGGTGGACATCCAAGTCCGAAACATATGTATAATGTCAATGTATCCATTACATTTTCCTAACCCTATCCTCCGAATCATCTAGGCCTTGGCTTTGGCCAAAAACAAACCTAATGATTCCAGTTAAGCGGGACCCATTGACGAGGAAAGTTTCGTAATCAATGTCATTGGACAAAAGTGATCTTGACTTTGGCCAATAAAAATCACGATTTGGACAAGACACCGATATGCAACAAAACTCTCATGATTCAAGTACATCCTTGATTGACAAAGGTCTTGACTTTGGCCAAACAACCAATGCCAACTTCGGATCTTGAACAAGAATCATTCAATGGAAGGATATTTGCTTAATATAAATTGAGGGATTTTTCGCGTGCAAATTGGCTACCAATTTAATTATCTTTGTTAGGTCTCATCATCACAACCCTTAAACATGCATTCTAAATACATAATAAAGCGAGTATGAAATAAAATAATATGATATGCGGGGATACTTTACACATTGATCCTAGATCAAATCTCTCCCTTTCTCACTCAAGCTAGCACTTGTACTACTTCTACCCGTTACACTACACTTCTAAAGAAACCTCATATATATAGAGGGGAATAGGTGAGAAGAGAATACAAAGAGAAAGAAGGTGATAAGGCTGGACACGCAGGTCCAATTTATAAATCGAATTTATTACAACAATTTCTAAAATTGCCCACCCATCTAATATCCATCCGATATGCATTATTCATTCAACACAACCACGTATTCACACACATAAGCATGCTATCAATCAATCTAATCAAATTAATTAATCTGATAATTAAGTGATCATCCAATGTTCAAACAACGATTTGATTTTGTTCGAGTCAAACTCGTTTTTGCGAATAAGTACTTAAAGTACGAATTCATGAATTAAATTAAACTACATCATTAAATCCAATTTAACATGTATTTAATACTAATTCACTATTCAATTCCAAATTAAATATTACACTTTTATTAATAAACCTTTTACGATTTAAATTCCAATTCAAATCGCGTCGGGACTCAAAGTCCGATTAACGTCCAACGTCAATTTAATTTAAGTCTAATGGGCTTCAATTAATTTCTTAGGCATGGGCTTCGGGCAACCAAAGCCCAATAGTGGAATCACCCAAAATGCCTTAGAAATCAATTTCGGCCCATTAGGCCCAATTAAACATTAAAAAGGTTCATTAGTCGCAATTGGGCTTTATGGTTAAGGTTTTGGGCCCAATTGGATCCAATCCACTTGGCCTAAACCAAACTTGATAAATCAAGCCCAATAGGTCCAAATACAACATTTAAATCCAATTTCCAAAATTAGGCCCAAATAATTAAATTCCAAAAATCCAATTTTCCCATTTAATTACCAAAAGTGTATTTACATGATCAATCAACTAAATCAACATTTCTAAAACACCAATATTAGTCCATTAATCATGCTTAATTCATTATCACATGTCCAACACACAAATTGAAAATCAAACCCATCTTCATGCTTAAAGTCTCGGCCAAAGAGGGTTTTTGTCCGATTCGGTTTCAATCCAATCGAATCCCCAATCGACATCAAATCAACATCCTAAATGATTTCCAATACATCCAATGTTCAAAATCAAAATTACAAGAATTAGGGCATTATCCAATTCGGCCAACTCAAAGATTTTGGGTTTTTGTGTCCAATTCGAAATCCAATCCAATTCGATTCAAATTAACATCAACCTAATCGATTCTAACTCATCAATGAATCAAAAAATCAAAATCCAAGAATCCAAAATCACCAACACACATTCGGCCAAGGGGAATAAATTGGGGAAATTATTCCAAATCAATTTTCGTCAAATTAGTCCAACCAAAATGAAATTAAACATGTTATAAGCATATCAAAAATAATTTATTCAAATCATGCTCAAATCACATTTACCCAATTTTAAATCCCTAAAATTTCATGCTTGCAACATTAGCTCTTGATGCCATTGTTGAGTTTTTCTAAGGTCCCAAGATCAAACAAGACATGAAAACATGCGTGAATACACCAACGAAGATAGCGGAATACTTACATTGGTTGGTAGAGTCGATTTGAAGACAAATGAACCCAAAAAATGCACTGCCATGTAAGCTTACTGCATGCAGTCCACTGCCTCCAAAACAACAGAATTTTGAGATGAGAAACGCAGCTCCTAGCTTCGTTGGATGGATCCCGGCTCATGGTCGAACCTCCCTACCACCTTCGCAAGACTTGTAAGTGTGCTAGCACTTGAATTTTCACCATGAAAATCCACTCTTGCTTCCTTATTGTTCACGCCCAAACTGGTTCAAAACCAGTGAAGAACAGCCACTGTTTTGCGTGAGAGAGATGAGAGAGTTCAATGATTTTTGTTACAAAAATCAATTTTATTTATGCCATAATATTTATTAAATTAATAATAAACTTATGACACATCATGCAATGGCTTAGAGTGTCAAACACTCAATTTCCATGCAAAACCATTGAGTGCATTGTACACTATCTCCATGCAATGCATTAGAATTAAATATGCATAATATGACATGTGTCATGTGGGCCCCACACGTTTCCAAATGAAAGTGGGCCCACGTGCACTCACGCGTTCGGTTTGATATTTCCGAAATACCGAACTTACGTCGCGACGTTAATTAAATCGAATTTAAATAAATAATTACGCCTAGCGAAATCATTATTTACGTCGCTAACGAATTAATTCTAAATTAACTCGTTTGCCCGAATTAAAATCTAATTTTAATTCCGCGTCGAAATCTAATTTCGTTTAATATATCGAATATATTAATTTACCGATTAATTCCAAATTAATCGTTATCTCTCTCTAGACGATATTTTATCCTAGATAAAATATCTCCGTAATTAATCCTAGATTAATTTTCTCTCTCATCTATATAATCCCAGATTATTCAAGAGTGCAAGTTGTGCGTCATCGGTGGATTATCGGGAAGCGACCCATGAGATCCCCGGATAAGTTGACAGTAAATACGGTCGTCGGAGTATCCGAATCACGTACGTACCAAGTACTACGTTCTACCGATTTACGAGACAAGGTCGACTCCTAGCAAAGCACCAAGTCTACCCAATTCTCCGAACATATCCTTATAAGAATATTAAGATCTGTATCAAGCGTAGTATACTAATGTATTGTGCGTATCGGCCCAGTATCGGATAGTCACGTGCTAGGGCTGGGGCTGGATAAGTGTCTGCCCCGTCCGAAACACATATCGGATGTCTGGTAACTAGTCTCTATAATCGGATATTCATGACCTGGTCATAATATCACGATTGGATGCGCATCACTTAAGAGCACTGATACCGTATCCTGCGTGACATCATCTCCATTATGACTGGAGTGATACTTCCGTCTCGACATCACATCCAATACACTACGACTCTCTGATAAACCCAGAAGTGGTGAACACAGAACCTGTTTAAAGATCCCCCAACCACCAAAACCAAAGTTTACCGATTGTCGTAAGTATTAGCGATGCAAGTCTCAGGTTAAGACTATACACACCTACCTTGATTTCGGCCTCCCATAGACACCTAGTCATAATACCAATGGGATTCCGAAGGGTCTATCCAGAGCGAAGCTGTTTCCCGTACCATCGGTGAAACACGACCTCCTATTGCACTTGCACAAGTATCCAATACTTATATATATGAGAACTATGCCGTTGTGCCCTCACAACGCGCACAAGTGCAATACTAGCCTATCCGCATTATCGATGTCCAGTCTCGATAATACTACGGCTAGGGATATTAATGATTAATCCTTCGTGGACTGATACTGTCTCATATCATCTCAATCCAGGAACTAATCATAGGGACCTCTCTTCATTTATATATCTATGGTGATCTAATCACAAATGACGAGAGTGCAATTTCCTTGTTACATAGTTAATTTGCTACAGCAACACAATGATCTGTGCAAATAGTGACGCTATGGGTCATATTATCCAACACCAAGCCCATTAAGCCCAATTACAACTTTTAAGGCCCAATTCCAAATTTAAGCCCAATTAATTAAATTACCAAATTCCAAATTTCATAACTTAATTAACCAAAGTGTAAGCCATAATTAATTACCCATATTAACATTTCCAAAACACAAAATTTGCTCAATTAATTATGCTCATTAACATCAAAACATGTCTAACACATTTTAATCAAAAATCAATCATTTTCCATGCTTTCTTTGTCTCGGCATTTTAGGGAATTTATTCCAATTTCAAATTCAATCCAATTAATTCTCAAATCAACAATTCCCAATTGATTTCAACTCATCCAATGAATCAAAAATCAAAAAATCACCATGACATAGGGCATTGAAACTCTCGGCCAAGCCTAAGATTTGGGCAAAAATTGATCCAATACAACTTCAATTAAACGTCATTTAAGCATACTCAATCAAGTAATTTTATCAAATCATGCTCAAATATAATTTACCCAATTTTAACCCTAAATTCAAGTTTCATGCTCAACCTCGCTCTAATACCATTGTTGGTGTTTCTACGGTCTAACCGGGATCAAATCAAGCAATGAAACTCATGTGCGAATACTCAAAGAAGTTGCAGAATACTTACAATGATCGGTTGTGCGATGCGTTGAACAAAAAAAACTTTTTTCCTCCTTCATGAAGCTCACGGCAGTGGGCAGATTTTTGTCCTCCAAAATTCGACCGTGGATGATCCACCAAGCTCCAAGCTTTGTGATGTGATTCCATGCTCACGGGTGCGGTTCCCTATCACCTTCGCAAGACTCCTAAAGCGTGCTAGCACTCCAGAAATTTTGCCGCAAAACTTCCTTTGCATCTCCTACATGTCACGGCAATTGCAGTGAAAATTGGAGAAGAAAAGGCCCAAGGCCGAGAGAGAGAGAGAGGGAGAATGAGAGAGATGAAGATGTGTTGTGTGTATTAGTTAATTGACTTCAAAAATCAATTAAACATATACCATATTTAAACTTTCAAAAAGTCAAAGCAATAAAGCCACAACCACTTCCATCAACTATTCACATCACTCATGACAAGTTGTCAAATCTCTCAAAGTGACTAGACATCACATCAATCGATTGACTAGTGATTTGACGCTAGATGTGACTTGTGGGCCGCACTTGAATTCAAATTACGAGTGCGCCCGCAAACACTCTCGGGCTCGGGTTCGCTAATTCCAAATTAACGAATTTTCCATTGCTACGTAATTAAATAATTATGTCTAACAAAATCACTATTCATGTCGCTAATAAATTAATTCTAAATTAACTCGTTCGCCCGAATTAAAATCTAATTTCAATTCTGCGTCGAAATCCAATTTCATATAATATATCGAATATATTATTTTATCGATTAATTACAAATTAATCATTTTCTCTCTTATAATTAATCCTAGATTAATAAAGTGTGAGTCATACGTCATCGGTGAATCTTCGGGAACCGACCCATGAGATCCCCAGATATGTTGGTAGTAAATCCGGTCAGCGGACTATCTGAACACGTACGTACCTAGTATTACGTTTTTACCGATTTACAAGACAATGTTGGCTTCTAGCAAAGCGTCATGCCTACCCAATTCTCCAGAAATATCCTTACAGGAATATAAGATCTATATCAGGCGTAGTATACGTAGTATTACGTATTTCGATCCAGCATCGGATGTCATGTGCTAGGCCTGGGGCTGGAAATGTGTCTGCCCCGTACGAAGCACATATCGGATCTCTGGTAACTAGTCTCTATAATCGGATAAACATTACCTAGTCATAATATCCCGATAGTTGCAGCATATAAGAGAACAAGTTATGTATCCTACGTGATCATCATCTCCACTATGACTGGAGTGATACTTCCGTCTTGACATAACACCCAATACACTACGATTCTCAATATACCCAGAAGAGGCGTACACAGAACCTGTTAAAGCCCTGGACGACCAAAACCAAAGTATATTGATTGTCGCAAGTATTAGCGGTGCAAGTCTCAGGTTAAGACCAAATACACCTACCATGATTCGGACTTCCATAGACATATAGTCATACTACCATTGGAATTCCGAGGGGTCTATCTAGAGGGAAGCTGTTTTACGTACCATCGGTAAAACACAACCTCCTACTACACTTGCATGAGTATCATATACCCAAATATATGAGAACTATGCTGTTATGCTCCCACAACGCGCACAAGTGTAATACTAGTCTATTCCGCATTATCGATGTCTAATCTCGATAATACTACGACTAGGGATATTTAATGATTAAACCTTTATGGATTGATATTGTCTCATATCTTATCAATCCGGAACTAATCATATGGACCTTCTATCATTTATACATCTTGGTAATCTAATTACAAATGATAAAAGAGCAATTTCCTTTGTCACATAGTTAATTTGTACAACAACACCATGATCTGTACAAATAGTGATGATATGGGTCATAATTGTCCAACAAGTGCGCTCCCACTAACCTCCTAATTATACACAAGAATCATTTTCGTTTTGAATAAAATTCACACCATTATGATTACATCAAAATGATAATTTCAAGAATGGAATGCTTGCTTCAATCCACAAATTGATCGAATTAACTTGCAAACCTTGTTTACTCATTTTGGTACGACAAAACCGTCAGGATGTTGTAAACATCCTCCAAAAGGTTTCTATTAAGGAAAGCGGTTTCGACATTCAGCTGCCATATTTCATGAATGAAACATGTAGCATTAGCAAGCATTATCCAAATGGATTTAACCATGGCAACGAGTAAAAAGGTTTCATCGTAATCGACACAATGTTGATAATGATACCTTTTCGCTACAAGCCCAGCTTAGTACGTTGGTATGTTGCCTTCCATGTATGTCTTCCTTGAAGACTTATATAGTACCTATAGGCACAATGCCTTCTGGTACAACAACTAGTGTCCAAACTTGGTTGGTATACATGGAATCCATTTCGGACATCATGGCACTTTGCCATAATATGGGGTCGATACCTTGTATCACTTCCTCATACGTAGTCAGTTCGTATTCCTCAATAAGATTGACATCTTTATGAGGTGAGATCAGAGACCCATACCTCCCAGGTTGTTTTCTGACTCTCTCCGACTATCACGATTCTTATGTATTCGAAGATTATTGGTATAGTTTCATCCTTGATGAACTATTTGTGTTCCGTTAAGGAATCGGTGCCTGGAACAGTATTACTCTTATTTTCATCGAGTTTTACTTTCCTCCCACTTACCAATGCATATAGGTATTTCTCATAGGAAAATCGCATGGCGAGCAACAATTACATTGTTCTCTAGTGAGTTGTATAAGTATTATACTTAGGTTTCCCTAAGTTAACCTACAATTTAGGCACTTATCCGATTTGGGTTCTAGTTTGGTATCATCCAAACGTATGCCCAACATTCCCAAATCTACAGGAATGAGAAAACCCAGTTTCTTTCCTGTTCATATCTAATATGAAGTCTGTCAAACAGATTTTTATGGAACCTTATTCAAAATAAGTTGTGCACTGTTTATGTGTATCCCTTGAAGGAAATGGTAGCTTAGAGCGACTCATGATTAACCTTATCATGTCTAACAAAATTCGGTTTCTCTGTTCGGACAGATCGTCAGATTGACGTGTTCCGAGAGGAGTCCTCATTGAAAGAATATTATACTCTTTCAAGTATTTGAGAAACTTATTGCTCAAGTATTTTCCACCACAGTCTAACCGTGACGGTATTAATACTTTAGCCGATCTGTTTGTCTACTTCGTGTCGAAACTCTTTGATTTTCATCAAAAGTTACCGATCTGTGTTTCATAAGAAACACATAACCATAACGCGATGCCACATCTGTAAAGGTTATGAAACATTCATATCCACCTCTAGCCTAGCTAGATATTGGCCTCCTTTCGTCACTATGAACGAGGGCTAACAGATCGGTGGCACTTGCACTTTTTCCAAGTAAAATGTGTTTTAGGCATTTTGCCCAATAAACTAGATTCGTAGACATTATTTGAATAGAATCAAATCCGTCCTAGTATCCCTCTTCAAAAGTGTGGATACGCGTCTTGTTTAATTGTGTCCCAGACAACAATGTCATTATAAGTCTCAACTGATTTAAATCAGTTTGAGCCATTTGTTTGTCATGTTATACGTTTGAGATTCATTTATATTCAAAATATAAATACTGTTATTCACATCTAATGTGTTTATCTTTATCATCTTTATAAAATGAAACACTTTAGTGTTCTAGAATATAAAGGTATACCCGCAACGGGTTAAACCCTGATATAGAGATAATTTTTCTAGTCAAACTAGTTACATCTTACATTTCCTATTTTAGGTACACACCCGATAGTAGTTCCTAAACTTAGATTTCTACGGTTAAAACAGCGACTCTCGTCTCGTTTCCGATCTGTAGATCAATCTCAACTGAAGTCAGTATCCTGCTTATGAGCAGATTCTGCACACCAGTACATATATTTATGTACCACATCCAGTATCTAAAATCCAATTTTAATACTAGTAGTGAACATGTTTATGACAAATATATTGAAATCGGAGCTTTGCCCGTCTTCAATTCCTTCATGTCTGCCTTGTCATATGGCAGTCATGCTTCCAGTGACCCCATTTGCCACAGTTCAGGCAGACATCTTGGGATATGTCCTTTGTCTTCCCAGAAGATTATAATGACTTTGCCTTTGCCCCTTTTCCACACCCCAGAAGCCTTTGGCCAAGCCTTGGTCTTCTGGGATGTCGAAGTAATGCTCCTTGCGCTTCTTAACTAGTGCAAACTCTGGTTTTGTCTCATTGAGTATAGCCATTTACTACTCTCCAAGAGTTTCTATTGCAATTTGTACTTTTAAGATCTAAGGATAGATCTATGAAGATCCTTCAATTTCATTATCATACTATATGGATCTAATCCTTAGTTCCGACTAAAATTAAGGAGTCTTTGTGGCAAGCATAACGGATTAAACACTAAAGTTATCATCACATGAATATTCCAAATATCATGTTCTACTATTTGCTCAACTCCGGGCTTAGGCTCGAGACGTCACTCTATCAAATAAAGTAACTTCTCGGTCTCCAGACTATCCTGAGATTTTATATCCCAATGTGAAAATTAAAGGTGTTTAAATACATTTTCACCCAAGATTATGTTCTAAAAAGTTATCTTTCAGTTATCTTGATTCCAATAGCCAACTATCGAATCAACGATTTTAGGTACTATTCATTATAATGATACTATAGTCTAACTATATAATCAACTAATTTAATTGGTTAATTCAAATATATTGATTACTATAATCCAATTATATAATCAACTATAATTGAAGTAGTTTGAATACAATCCAACTGTTTTTAATTAAAACAAACAATTAAATATTAGTCCAACTAATATATTAATTTATATTGACGAAAAATTTGAAATGAGCGCGTATTGGCAAGTAACTAAACGATATTGCAAATTTAATACTTGGCTCCAACTATTTTTCGGCGAGCCTCTAACTCTCTGTGGAGTACTCGGGAAACCTTGTTTCTTAGTGGGATAGGATCCCGTTAAATAACACACAATCTTGACTTTGGCCAACAAATTGTATGATAATTAACTAGGTAGATCTCTAAGATCAATTGGATCCCATCCAATTCCTAGATCCAGTAGGTGGACATCCAAGTCCGAAACATATATCTTATATATGCCAATATATCCAATATATTCCCTAACCTTTTTCTTCTGAATCAATTAAGCCTTGGCTTTGGCACAACAAACTTAATGATCCAGTTAAGCGGAACCCATTGACCATGGAAAGCTTCGTAATCGATGTCGATGGACAATAAGTGATCTTGACTTGGCCAACAAATCACAACTTGGACAAGACACCGATATGCAACAAAGCCTTCATGATTCAAACACATCCGCGACGGAGAAATGTCTTGAATTTGGTCAATAAACCAGTGTCAATCTTGGATCTTGAGTAAGAATCACTCAATGGAAGGAAAACGCTTAATATGTGTTGAGAGTTTTTCGCGTAAATTGGCAACCAATTTATTATCTTTGTTAAGGTCTCATCATCATATACACCCTTAAACATTTTCTAAAAAACATAATAAGGTGCGTATAAATAAAATAATAATGATGATGCGGATGGATACTTAAACACATTGTTCCTAGAACAAATCTCTCCATTTCTCTCTCCCGCTAGCACAAGTATTACTTCTACCCGATTACATAACACTTCTAAAGAAACCTCATTTACATTGAGGGGAATAGGTGAGAAGAGAAATACAAGAGTCAAGAGGTAATAGGCTGGACACGCAGGTCCAATTAATAAATTCTAAATTTATTACAACAATTTCCAAAATTGCCCACTCATCTAATATACATCCGATACACATTATTCATACATCGCATCCATGTATTCACACAAAGCATGTTATTAATCAATCTAATCCAATTAATTAATCTGAAAATTAATGACCATCCAATGTTCAAACAACGATTTGATTTTGCGCGAGTCAAACTCGTTTTAAGAATAAGTATTCAAAGTACGAATTCTTGAATTACATTAAACTACAAAATTAAATCCAATTTTATTTGTATTTAATACTAATTCTATATTTAATTCTAAATTAAATAATTACACTTTTTAATGTGCCTTTACGACTTAGATTCCAAATCTAAGCGTTACGGGTCTCAAAGCCCAATTAACATCCAATGTCAATTTAATTAAAGTCCATGGGCTTTTAATTAATTTCTAAGGCATGGACTTTGGTCAATATGGGTCAAACCCAAATACCAAAGCCCATTTAAGGAATCACCCTATTTGCCAAGAAACCAATTTAGGCCCATTAGGCCCAATTAAAATTAAAGGTCCATTAATTCATATTTGGACTTTATGGATATGGTTTTGGGCCCAATTGGATCCAACCAATTAGCCTAAACCAAAATTGGCCCAAACAAGCCCATTAAGCCCAATTACACTTTACAACCCAATTCCAATTTGGCCCATTAATTAAATTATCAAAATTCCAAATTTCATAATTTAATTAACCTAAAGTGTATGTCCTAATTAATTAAACAAATTAATATTTCCAAAACATCAATTTACACAATTAATTATGCTTATTATAATCAAAACATGTCCACAACATTTGAATCAAAAATCAATCATTTTCCATGCATACAAGTCACGGAATTTTAGGGTTTTTATTGTCCGATTCGATTTCAATCCAATTGAATCCTAAATCAACATTTCACTAATGATTTCAACTCATCCAATGATCAAAATCAAAAATTCCATGACATTAGGGCACCAATATGTTTCGGCCAAGCCTACATTTTTGGGGAAAAATTGATCCAATCCATTTTTCACAAAATTGATCACAAACAACTCCAAGTCATCCATAACAAGCATACTCAAACAAGTAATTTCACTCAAACATGCTCAAATTCAATTTACCCAAATTTTACCCTAATCAAATTTCATGCTCAAAATGGCTCAAGATACCATTGTTGGGTTTCTATATGAGTCCCAAGATCAATTCAAGCAATGAAACATGTGTGAATACTCATAAAAGTATGGCGGAATCATACTTACATTGATCGGCTTTGCGATGCGACGAACACAAAACTTTTGGCTCCTCCTATGAAGCTCTCGGCAATGGGCTGTTTTTGTGCTCCTCCAAAATTCGGTCAACTCCATGGATGGATCTCCAAGCTCCAAGCTTTGTGTTGTGATTCCATGCTCATGAGTTCGTTTCCCTATCACCTTAGATGACTCTTCATGTGCTAGCATTGGTAAGATTTGCCACAAATCTTCCATTTTCTTCTTCTTGTTCACGGTTTTTGTGAAGAAAATTGAGAGAGGAAGAAGTTTGGCCCTTGGCCAAAACTTGTGAGAGAAGAGAGAGGGAGAGTTGTGTTGGTTTTTTGTGTAAAGTTAGATTTCTAAAATCTAATACAAAAATCCTTATCCAAAAACTTGTAAATGCCTTTCCAAAAGTCAACAAAATTTGGAGCCAAAATTTGGCAATTAATGCCTTCCAACAACTCACATCACTCATGAATAGTGACTGGTTGTCAATCACTCAAAGTGACAAGACATCTATCACTTGACTGATGTGCGATGTGACGCGTGATGTGACTTGTGGGCCGCACATGAATTCGAAATGCGAATGGGTCCGCAAACACTCCCGGGCTCGGGTTCGCTAATTTCGAATTAACGAATTTTCCGTTGCGACGTAATTAAATCAAATTCAATTAAATAATTATGCCTAGTAAAATTACTATTCACGTCGCTTACGAATTAATTATAAATTAACTCGTTCGCCCGAATTAAAATCTAATTTTAATTCCGCGTCGAAATCCAATTTCGTAAAATATATCGATTATATTATTTTATCGATTAATTCCAAATTAATCGTTCTCTCTCTTTAATTAATATTTTATCCCAGATAAAATATCTCCGTAATTAATCCTAGATTAATTTTCTCTCACTATTAATTAATCCCAGATTAATAAAGTGTGAGTCATACGTCATCGGTGAATCTTCGGGAAGCGACCCATGAGATCCCCGGATATGTAGGCAGTAAATCCGGTCGTTGGATTATCCGAACACGTATGTACCTAGTACTATGTTTTTACCGATTTACAAGACATGGTTGGCTTCTAGCAAAGCATCGTGCCTACCCAATTTGCCAGAAATATTCTTAAAGGAATATGAGATCTATATCAGGCGTAGTATAGGTAGTATTGCGTATTACGATCCAGTATCTGATGTCACGTGCTAGGCCTGGGGCTGGAATTGTGTCTGCCCCGTACCAAGCACATATCGGATCACTAGCAACTAGTCTCTTTATTATCGGATAATCATGACCTAGTCATATTATCCCGACGGTTGCAACCTTTCAGAGAACCAGTTCCATATCCTACGTGATCATCATCTCCATTATGACTGGAGTGATACTTCCGTAGTATATTGATTGTCGCAAGTATTAGCGGTGCAAGTCTCAGATTAAGACCAAATACACCTACCCTGATTCGGACTTCCATAGACATATAGTCGTACAACCAATGGAATTCTGAGGGGTCTATCCAGAGCGAAACTGTTTCCCTACCATCGGTAAACACAACCTCCTATTACACTTGCATGAGTATCCTATAACCAAATATATGAGAACTATGATGTTATGCTCCCACAACGCGCACAAGTGCAATACTAGTCTTTTACGCATTATCGATGTCCAATCTCGATAATACTCCTACTAGGGATATTTAATGATTAAACCTTCGTGGATTGATACTGTCTCATATCATCTCAATCCGGAACTAATCATAAGGACCTTCTATCATTTATATATCTTTGTAATGTAATTACAAATGATAAAAGGGCAATTTCCTTTGTCAAATAGTTAATTTGTACAACAACACCATGATCTGTACAAATAGTGATGCTATTGGTCATAATTGTCCAACAATTGAGTATACCAACTGATCAACTTTGGGAAGTAAGAATCTATCTTTTAGGTAAGATTTGTTCAGGTCGGAGAAGTCCACATGCATTCTCCACTTTTCGTGCCTTATTTACTAAGACAACATTGGATACTCATTTTGGGTACTTTAGTTCTCTAATGAACCCATCATGTAGCAATTTATCCATCTCTGCATGGATGGCCTTATACCGCTCTTGGTTGAAAGTCATACTCTTCTGCTTCACTACCTTATGACCTTAATCAATGGATAGCCGGTGACTTAGGACTTAAGGATCAATCCCGGGCATATTCTTATGGTTCTAAGCAAAAACATCTGCATATTCCTTAAAGAGTTCGCCAAGTTTCTTTTTTCAGATTTTGTTCCGACTGGACCCCGAGCTTCACCATTCGATTTGAGCCATAGAGGACCAAAAATTCTAGCTCTTCCCTAATTTGCCCATGTTGGATATTCTCTTAAGGTCGAGGGTCGGTGGCTTCTTTTTCGTAAGCTCTTCCTCTTTTTATTTCCTCTTCTGTCTTGCAACTTCGGTGATGCACAAGGTCTCCTTCAAAGTCGTTACAAAATAGCTCATTGATAAGACGTAAATATATCAGTATTTACTGTCCCTTTTACTTAATATTTTGTATAGTTTCTTGAGATTTGTGAATATTTTGATGTGTTTTGTGTTATTTTGTAGATAAATAAAATAACAGGTCTCTCTGGAAGTAATTCGAGACTAAAACATCGAAAAACGGACAAAAATGGCAATAATGTAAATTTCCTGCTAAAATACGCCGACTACTAAAATGCGCCATTTGCTAAAATACATGTCTGCTAACGTGCACCTGCCACGTGTCAACATCACAGCAATCTTGCTAACATGCGACGGACATGTGTCATCATCTCATGCTGCCGACAATACACGTCATTGCTGACATCAGCGTCACGACGCGTATAACCTTTTATGTCGAATCACCGAGCCAATAATTCGGCCGACAGACACATGTCATCATTGCGTTAAATCAACTGCGCGTCATGACGCGTAACGTTGTTTGCGTTGCGATGCGCGTGGTAGATTTTTCCCTATAAATAGAAGCTGAAATCAGAAGGAAAATTCATACATTCTTCTAGGGAACTCCTTAAGAAAATTAAGAAGATTGTATCTTGTTTGTTTATTTACAGCTTTATGTATTTAATTTTTTATTTTACGCAATAGTACTTTCTTTATTTTACTTTTCAGTCTTTATTTTATTTTTCAGTATGAGTAGGTAACTCCCTTCTGCTGGGGTTAAGAGTAAAGCTTTTATTACTAATATTTAGATTAATCTCCATTAATTATAATATATAAACTATTTAAAACCTTACTTAATGATATACTGCCTTTATGGTCGGTTGAACTTAATTAAATTGATTTTAACCTAACTAAATGGATACCGCATTTATGGTCGGTTGGAATTATTCATAAATTTGACTTAATCATGATACCTCTTTTATGGTCGGTTGGTAATGTCATGCAAATTAATTTATTATAATAAGGGAGATATCTAAAATATAAGTAATAAAAGTGGATCCTCTAACCCCCATCATTTTCTTTATTGCTTTATTTACCTTTTTAATTTTCAAGCTTTACTTTATGTCATTTACTTTATTTAAGCTTTTACCAGTCCTGAATATGTGTCGTAACTAAACCTGTTATCTGGGGTTGTGATAATTCCAATATCACCGGTTTATAAGGGTTATTTTGTGTCTTGGGTAATATAAAGGTTTATTTATTAAGTCTTAAGCTTAATGCTTCTTGTTAACTGGCCATTAATAAGATTGATGTGGTAAACTTAAAATGAACTTGACAAAGGGATTTTAGATTTCAGCCTTAAACTTAATAGCCCACGATCTCCCTTATGGATTAGATACCCCTTAATAGATTTCCTCCCATGATAGATACATACATGTCAGAAGGGGGTAGCCACAATTGGAACTTAATCTTAATGAATTCAGATAACTTGGTTGACAAAGACATATGATTAATTGGGTTATTTGGGTATTTACTGACCATCGATAGAGGCTTTTGCATATTTTCGTGTTTCAGGTTAATAAACCAATATATTGCAAAAACATGAGATAACCAGTTCATATTTAAAAGATATTGGAAGGATTCACAACCCTATATAGTTTAATAGTATTGAATTTTCCCTTAATTTACTTTCACACTGTTTTATTTACTTATTTTCAGACAAAAATCACCATCCAATCAACATCCAATCTATAAGATACTCGTAAATATTTAACTTCATAAATTGATAGCTTAGGTATTAAGTTTATAATATTAACATACATAGTAATTGAAATGAAATGATGCTCTATGCATATTTGCTTCAACACATGCCTCACATTTATGTTGGATATCAATTGTAAATTTAGGTATAAGGTCCATGTTAATTAATTTACGTTTTATATCATAATTAAAATGTCCTAACCTCCCATGACATATATTTTTTGACTCAATAATATAAGCGGAAGATGTAGTTTTATTATTAGCATTGTATCGATTGACAGTCATTACATTGAACTTGAAAAGACCCTTAGTGAGGTATCCTTTTCCTACATAGACATCATTCTTGGTCAATATAAATTTATTAGAAACAAATACAAGCTTAAAACCATTATTGCTAAGGAATGAACCCGAAACCAAGTTGTTGTGATATTTTATATCGTACCGCAAGTGTACTGTGTCAAGTTTTAGTAAAAATGAGTTAAGAGTGTCGAACCCACAGGGATTGCATTAACTCGCACTAAATACTACAATTGATAGTCCTAACTTTATTTAGAAGATAAATAATTAAGAGTTAGTTAAATAAATAAAATATGAAAATAATTATATATGAGGAACTAATACGATAGAGATTCTAGAGTCTGATTTCACCTAGTTGTCCCATATGTATTTGTCATGCCAATTAACTTGTTCAATTGTATTGTTTATAAGTCAAGAATCCTAGAGTATTCACTCCTTCTCTCGAGTATCAGTGAAAATATTATCAACTACAGATTTCGATATCCCTATAAAACTAGTAATTAACAACTCATTACGTCTTGTGACTCTATATTAACGACTTCGAATGCACTATAGATTCTCTCGAACTCTATAGAATCTTATGTTATATTCTCTAGATCTATTCAGAATCTCTTTCTCCCGAGTGATAGATTCCAAACATACATCATCTCAAATTATGGCCAGTAACCAAGAAGCATTAAACTCAAAAGAATATAAATAAACTGAATAAAACTTCAAAACAAAATTGACAAATAATACAAAGGTTCAAACATCAATTACATTATTCTCCAGATTAAGGAGTTAGTTCATGACAAAAGATAAAAACAATAAAAATATGTCATGAATCTAATGGAAATCATTAGAGTTCTAAGAAAGAAAACTAGAAGATAAAACCCGAATTGAATCCCTTCCTCTTCGGACATCACCGCCTTCGTCTCCTCTTGTCGCTCTTCAATCCTCCTCCTTGGATTTCTCTAAAAATAAGTGTTTTGTGTTTTGTGTTGTGTATTAGCCTATCCTCTAGTTTTTTGACGAACTAATGTATTTATTGTTGGGCTATATGCCCTAGAGCTTCATGTGTTGTAAAACGGAATTAATTATTTTAATAATTATTATAAACGCATTATTCATTTATCAAAGTTGTTTGATTTAAATTGCATATTGTCCAATTGTCTTGTTTACCTTGATTACTTTGTACCTTCAGACTTAGTGTATGTTTGCATGCACAAGAGGATTTAAGTCTGAAGTTAGTAATCTAAATTGTCCATAGAGAGCAAACAGAGTGGGTACTTTGTTTGTGGTTTATCTATAGTTGCGGTTCATTCTATACTTGTATGACGACCTTGATCCGGGATTATTCATGTAGGGACATGGGAATGGGGGCACCTTGTATGATGAGATCATATAGGACTGGACTAAGATAAATATGAATTTCTTTTAATATCCGTTAACCCAAGAAATTCATTTTATCTACTAGATGGTCATAAATGGATTAATCTTAATCATGAGTGTACTACGAACTCCTGCATGGCAGGCTATGTCATTTGATTTACTATGATGAGGTTGGTGTTGCAGTCCCGGCCAATAACTACGTATTTTGGGGATATGGTTTGGTATGTAGCTGAGAACGTTTTACATAGATATGGAATTCACTTATTCTTTCGAGAAGTAGAAGAATATCTCTCTTAAGAGTTGATTCGGGACTTGACCAATTTTGAGCGCTCAACTTTCCTATTAAGAATAGAAAGTGTTATATTCATAATTGTTATGAATTAATTGTTCATTATAGAATCAATGGTGCTTAAGAGATAAAATATTTAGAGGGTATAACGGACTTATGACCCGCTCTATTTATGAGATATTCGTGATAGGCTATATCCATATGTATGACTATATCGATGGACACCGAAGTTGTTCGGCTTATATTTTCCAACTACGGTAACGAGAGTTCAACTTCGAGTTTTTAGTGGAATAATACGGAGTTAATAATTCGTAATATTTTATTAAAGAGTTTAATTATATTTCAGAATTATTGGAGCTCGGAACCGTAGGTCCATTTGGTCCCCGTGCTAGCTTGATTAACTGTAGCAAACCTAATATAATTAGATTTTCTAATAATATGCTCACATTATATTTAAAATATTAATATGATTAATAATATTTTTGTCACAATGAAAATAATATTAAATTAGTTTAATATTATATTTTCTAATATTTTTTATTATGAGATAATCAAATAATAATTATAAGATAATTATTACATCATTAATAATTATTAGATAATTATTACATCATCATTGATAATGCATAATTATGAGATAATTATGACATCATTATGACATCATTATTTGATAATGGTAAATGCATTATCAAGACAAACCTTAATGGTTTGCCAAATCATCCACCAAGTTTTGTTAATTATTTTTGACCTAATTACCTAACTTGTTCCATTATCTAATGGATTTGGTTCACACTCCACTCAAGTGTGTTGGCCATTTACAATTGATAAGATTGAGTGGATGTTGATGGAATGGCTTTAGTTTATATTCTCTACCATTCCCACTCAAAGGTTGGGTAATCAAGTGAAAATCATACTTAGCATTTTGGAAAAAGAAATTCAAGAGATAGCTAAAACATTCACAAAAGCTGTGAGTAAGGTGGAGAGAAAAATCATATTTCTCAATAGTTGAGATTAGAAAGAAAAACAAAAGTGAACAAGATAATTGATCTTCTTCATCTCATCTTTCTAAAGCCAAAAGAGTTTGTGACAATACCAATTTCTCTAAAAAGTTTAGAGGTTGATCTTTGTGAGTGAAGCCCACACTTTGGTTTGTTGGTTTCGAGATATAGCTCGGAAGATTGAGTGGTTGATTTTACAGTAGAATCTCAAAGGAAAATAATCAACAGTTTTTTGGAGTTCGACTTCAACAAAGGAGAAGGAAAATAAAATTTTAAAGATCTGGTGCCACCATATTCGTAAACGAAGTGCAGTTTTGGAAATTCTAGTTTTGCGCATCTGTCGTATTTTGGGTATAACGTTTTACTCCGATATCGGATTGAGCTGATTCAAGTTCCAGATTAAAGAAGACTCAAAGATCTAAAACTCTGAAAGACAAAATAATTTCGAATTCTGAAGATTTCATGCTCGAAATTGATGAACCATCCAGAAGTGTGTTGTGTGTAATTATTAAAGTCATTTTCAATCATTTTCAAAGCAATAAATTAATAAATAATAAAAATTATCAAATCACCACCAAACATGATAAGAATTAGTGGAGCAATTAATAATGGATTTGGTGGAGCAATTAGTGGAGCATTTAGTGGAGCAATTAATAATGGATTTGGTGGATGATTTGATGGAGGCAAAATTTTGCCTATAAATACCAAGCCATTTCATTTGTAAATTCATACTTTCTTCTAAGGAATTCCTTAAGAATACTAAGAAAATTGTATCTTGTTTGTTTATTTACAACTTTCAGTAATTAATTTCCGCTTTCGCACATTCTTTTCTTTACTTTTCAGTTTTTACTTTCCGCAATTTACTTTTACGCACAGTACTTTTCTTTCTTTAATTTTCAATTTTTACTTTTCAGTAATGAGTAGGTAACTCCCCTTTGATGGGGTAAAAGGTAAAACTTTTGTTACTAATATTTAGATTAATCTCCCTTAATTATAATATATAAACTAGTTAAAACCTGACATAACGAGGATATCGCCATATTGCTCAGTTGGTAATTATTTAAATTGGTTTTAACCTGACTAAACTGGATACCGCCTGATATGTAGGTTGGTAATTAATTATTAATTTGACTTAATCTGGATATCGCCTATATGGCTGGTTGGTAATTATCATGCAAAGTTAATATATTATATTAAAGGAGATATCTAAAATAGAAGTAATAAAAGTGGATCATTTTACCTCAGCATTTTCTTTTATTGTACTTTTACTTTATTTACTTTTCAGTAATTTACTTTCAGCAATTACTTTTCAGCAATTTACTTTTAGCAATTTACTTTCAGCATTTACTTTTCAGTAATTTACTTTCCGCATTTACTTTTCAGCATTTCATTTTCAGTATTTAATTTCAGCATTTACTTTCCGTCATTTACTTTTCAACAATTTACTTTTCAGCATTTTACTTTATGTCTTTTATTTTATTTAAGTTTTTACTAGTCCTAGTTTTGTGTCGTAAGTAAGTTAGTTATCTAGGGTTGTGATGAAATCCAATATCACCGGTTTATAAGGGGTTATTTTATAGTTTGGGTAATTTAAAGGTTTACTATTAAGTCTTAAGCTTAATGTATCTTGTTAACTGGCCACTAATAAGATTGATCTGGTAAATCTAAAATAAACTTGACAAAGGAATTTTAGGTTACAGCCTTAGACTTAATAGCCCACGATCTTCCTTGAGGATAGATAACCCTTTAATAGATTTCCTTAATGGATAGACATATACCTGTCGGGCGGGGGTAACCATTATTGGAACTTTAACTTAATGAATCCAGGTAATTTGGTTGACATAGACATATGGTTCAATTAGGTTATACTGGGTATTTGCGTCTGACCATCGATAGAGGCTTTCACATAATTTAGTGTTCCAGGTTAGTAAACCGATATATTACACAAACATGAAATAACCACTTCATCTTTAAAATGATATTGGAAGATTCACAAACCTAGATAGTTTCTTAATATTTAATTTTCTTAAACCTACTTTCGTGTAATTTTATTTACTTGTTTTTTTTTTAAATTTAGAATCATCACCATTTCATATCAATCAATCAACCTGTTAGATACTAGTAATCATTTGACCTCATAAAATTAATAGATTAGGTATTAAGTCCTCGTGGGATCGATACTTTTTATACTACTTGAACGATACGTGCGCTTGCGTTATATGCGTGTGATTACACACCAGTCAAGTTTTTGGCGCCATTGCCGAGGACTTATTTATCTTTCACTATTAGTTTTGGGGTTAGATACATTTACTTGTATCTAATTTCTTTTTACTTATTACTTTTGTTTTCTTGTGTTTCAGGTTCTCAGAAACTACATGAGATGAACTAGAAGCTTTGAACTCTGACCGCTCGACCTAGAAATTGAAAGAACCATCAGACAGTTGAGAAGGGAAAGGCGTGAAGACCTAGAAGCTCTAGTCAATATGGAACCTGAACCTTTGGAAGTTGCACCACCAATACCCATTCTAGACAGAACCATTCTGGTGGTCGACGGCTTCATTTCCTGTATTGTACTTCCTCCTTTACCAGCAAATGCATGTGACATCAAAACATGCATTCAGATGATTCAACAGTCAGTACAGTTTGGGGGAAATGCAACTGAAGATCCTAATGCCCACATCAGCAACTTCCTGGAAGTTTGTGGCACTTTCAATTACAACCGAGCAGCTGAAGATGCAATGAGACTGCGGGTTTTTCCATATTCCCTGAAAGACAGAGCTAAAGCTTGGCTACATTCATTACCAGTAGGTTCCATCATAATTTGGAACACTCTAGCCACCAAATTCCTTGCAAAGTACTTTCCACCAGCCAGAACTGCAAAGTTGAGGAATGACATCACATCTTTCGTGCAACAAGATTCAGAATCCCTTTGCGAAGCTTGGGAAAGATTCAAAGATTTACTCCGGAAATGTCCTCATCATGAGATCGCAAAGTGGCTACAAGTCCAAACCTTCTACAATGGACTTTCTGGAATAATGAGAACCACAATTGATGCTGCTATTGGAGGAGCTTTGATGGCAAAAGGAGAAGATCACGCCTGGGACTTAATTGAAGAAATGGCCAACAACAATTCTTTATGGCCAACAAAAAGGAGCATGATCCAAAGAATTGCAGGAATTTATGAAGTTGGAGCCAACACAGCAATGAATTCCAAGCTGGATGTGATTTGCAAAAATCTGGAAACTCTTAACATGAAAGTTAATGGTGGATCCACAAGTTCACCATATGGAGGAGCACCAGAACCAAACCAACTTGAAGAGACGGTGAATTATGTCAACAATTCCAACATACAGGGGAACAATCCATATTCCAACACCTACAACCAGGGTGGAGGAATCATCCCAAATTATCATGGAGCAACAATTCAGGACAAAAGAACAATCCACCACCTGGATTCCAACAGCAGAACTATCCACCACCTGGATTCCAACAACAGAACAAAGGCCAGGAATATGAAAAAGAACCAGAAATGAAAGAATGGATTGCAGAGATGTTCAAAAAGCAATAAGCAGCATATGATGCTATCTTTCAGAGCCAATCTGCTTCCATCAAAGCATTGGAGAATCAAATCGGACAACTGGCCAATGCTCAAAGTTACAAACCGCCAGGTAATCTTCCCAGCAACACACAACCCAATCCAAGGAACCGGGGGAAGGAGCATTGTCAAGCCATCACCTTGAAAAGCGGTACTGAAATCAACAAAGATGTTGGAATCAAGGCAACAATTGAAGAAGTTCCAAAAGATGCAGTTCCACAGATGGAGGAAAAAGACGCAAAGGAAAAAGGAAAAGATCAGATCACTTCACCTCCTCCTTTTCCACAGCGACTTCAGAAAAACAAACTGGACAAGCAGTTGGCTCGATTCCTGTAGGTGTTCAAAAAGCTGCACATCAACATTCCATTTGCAGAAGCCTTGGAAGAAATTCCCAGCTATGTAAAATTCATGAAAGACATTCTTTCACGAAAACGGAGATTGGGAGATTACGAGACAGTAGCATTGATGGAAGAATGCAGTGCCATCATTTAGAGGAAACTTCCCCCAAAGTTGAAAGATCCTGGCAGTTTCACTGTCCTATGCACCATTGGAGAACACTTTATCGGTAAGGCTTTATGTGACTTAGGTGCAAGTGTTAATTTGATGTCTTTTTCTATTTACATGAAACTGCAAATTGGAGAAGCAATGCCTACCTCAGTCTCACTACAACTTGAAGATCGAACGCTCGCATTTCCAAGAGGTGTTGTTGAAGATGTGCTGGTCAAAGTCGAAAAACTCAATCTTCCAGCTGATTTCATTATCCTTGACATGGAAGAAGACAAAGAGGTGTCTATCATCCTTGGAAGACCATTCTTGGCGACAGGATGAACTGTGATTGATGTACAAAAATGAGAACTGACCATGAAAGTTCAAGACCAAGAAGTTACCTTCAATGTTTTCAAAGTCATGAAATTCCTGAGTGAAGAAAATGAAGAAGAATGTTTCAGAATTGATGTTGTTGATAGTATCGTTCAGGATACAGATACAAATCCCACGGACAAACTTGAAGCTTGCATCACCAACATGACTGACAACGAGCTAGATGCTGAAATCCTCGAATGTATCAACTACCTTGACAAACCATTCCGATTCAAATCGACACCCAAGTCAAAAGCCTAGAACTGCCAAAAAAAGATCGAATCAAGTCTTCGATTGAAGAACCACCACAGTTGGAGCTGAAGTTACTTCCGAGCCATCTCAGGTATGCATTTCTTGGAAACTCTTCTGAATTACCTGTTATTATTTCTTCTTCACTAACATTGGAGGAGGTAGAAAAGTTGCTGAGAGTATTACGAGAGCACAAAAGAGCCATTGGCTGGACTATAGCAGACATTCGAGGTATTAGTCCATCATTTTGCATGCACAAGATTTTGATGAATAATGAGTACAAACCCACAGTGGAGCATCAACGGAGACTCAATCCAATCATGAAGGATGTCGTAAAGAAAGAAATCATCAAATGGTTGGATGCTGGCATCATTTACCCCATCTCAGATAGTACTTGGGTGAGTCCTATGCAGTGTGTGCCGAAGAAAGGAGGAATCACTATGGTTACCAATGAAAAGAATGAGCTAATCCCAACTAGAACGGTGACTGGATGGAGAGTATGCATGGACTACTGAAAGCTGAACAAAGCCACGAGGAATGACCATTTTCCGCTGCCATTCATTGATCAGATGTTGGACAGACTGGCAGGACATGAGTTCTATTACTTTCTGGACAGATATTCAGGGATGCCATTGGATTATGTAATGCCCCTGCCACATTTCAGCATTGCATGATGGCCATCTTCTCAGATATGCTGGGGTAGAGTATGGAGGTATTCATGGATGATTTTTCTGTGTTTGGAGACTCTTTTGACCACTGCTTGCAAAATCTGGAACATGTATTACAAATATGTGAAGATACCAACCTGGTACTCAATTGGGAGAAATGCACTTCATGGTACAGGAAGGCATTGTTCTTGGACACCGGATCTCATGAAAGAGAATCGAGGTTGACAAAGAAAAGATTGAAACAATTGAAAAAACTACCTCCACCGACATCAGTCAAAAGGATTCGGAGTTTTCTTGGACATGCAGGTTTTTACAGGAGATTTATCAAAGACTTTTCCAAGATTGCTAAACCTCTTTGCAATCTTCTGGAGAAGGATGTGCCTTTCAACTTCACCAAAGAAAGCCAGGAAGCTTTTGAGATCTTAAAACAAAAGCGTATTTCTGCCCCCATCATCGTGTGTGATGCTAGTGATTTTGCTGTAGGTGCAGTTTTGGGACAACGTAAAGCTCTCCAGCAGAACTTTGACTGAAGCTCAACTTAATTACAAAACCACTGAAAAGGAGTTGCTCGCAGTTGTGTAAGCTTTTGACAAATTTTTCTCCTATCTGCTGGGTCCCAAAGTGGTGGTCTACACAGATCATTTAGCAATTAAATATCTAATCACGAAGAAAGATTCCAAACCCAGATTGATCCGTAGGATACTTCTTCTGCAAGAATTTGACGTGGAGATTCGAGACAGGAAAGGGACAGAAAACCAAGTGGCAGATCACTTATCGAGGCTCGAGAGTGGAGAAACAGCTGGCAAAGAACTGTCAATCAAAGAAACTTTTCCAGATGAACAGTTGTTCGCCATGAAACAGTAGGATGTCTCTTGGTATGCTGACTATGTCAACTTCATTGTATTAGGAAAATGGCCGTTGGAATGGACAACTCAGCAACAAAAGAAGTTCTTCAAAGAAGTCAAGCAATATGTCTGGGATGAGCCGTACCTGTTTAAACGATGTGTTGATCAATTACTGAGGCGTTGTGTTCCACAGAAGGAAGTCAACAGTGTTCTGCAACACTGTCATTCGTCACCATAAGGCGGACACTTCAGCGAAAATAAAACTGCAGCCAAAGTCCTACAATCAGGTTTGTTCTGGCCCACTCTTTTTAAAGATGTTTATCTTTTTGCTCTTCAATGTGACAGGTGCCAGAAAACGGGGAATATTTCAAGGAGAAATGAATGACCGTTGCAAAAAAATTCTAGAAGTGGAGATATTCGATGTGTGGGGTATAGATTTCATGGGACCCTTTGTTCCATCATTCGAAAACCTGTACATCTTGGTTGCTGTAGACTACGTCTCCAAATGGGTTGAAGCAATTGCACTACCATCCAATGATTCAAAAGTGGTGATCAAATTCCTGAAAAAGAACATTTTCACTCGGTTCGGAACACCTCGGGCAATCATCAGCGATGGTGGCACTCATTTCTACAACAGATACTTCGATGCAATCCTATCCAAATATGGAGTTACTCACAAGGTTGCCACTTTTTACCATCCACAGTCAAATGGACAAGTTGAAGTTTCAAACAGGGAAATCAAAAGAATCTTGGAGAGAACTGTTGGATCAACAAGGAGGGACTGGTCAACAAAACTGGATGACGCATTATGGGCCTATCCGACAACTTACAAGACACCCATTGGTATGTCCCCATATCGATTGGTGTTTAGGAAAGCGTGCCATCTGCTATTTGAGCTTGAACACAAGGCGTACTGGGCACTGAAGAAGTTGAATCTTGATCCACAAGCTACATGAGAGAAAAGACTACACCAACTCAACGAATTGGAGGAGTTTCCTCCTCTACAGCTTATGAGAATGCCAGATTGTACAAAGAAAAGACCAAGAAATGGCATGATCGAAAAATAGTGCACAGACAGTTGGAACCAAGGCAGCAGTGTTGTTGTACAATTCACGGTTGAAACTTTTCCCTGGAAAGTTGAAGTCAAGGTGGTCAGGTCCATTTGTGATCACTCAGGTTTTACCATATGGAGCTGTTGAGTTACTGGATCCCAACACCAACGAACATTCAAGGTTAACAGTCAGTCTGTCAAGCACTACTGGGGAGAATCATTTGAGTGACAAAAAGAAAGTGTCACACTTTCAAATCCAGCCTAACGTCTGACGACTTTAAACTTAGCGCTAGCAGGGAGGCAACCCATGCAATTTTGTATATATTGTGATTTGGTGTGATTTAATTTTGTGTGTTTAGTTTTTACAGATTAAGACATTTCAGGATGGAAGAAATTCTCGAAAATCTTCACAAGCAATTTCCTTCTCTCCCTCAAAACTCTCTGATGAAAGTCTACAAAGCTAGCTTGGAACGGATGAGACTATCGATGATCCATGATATTCCTAATGACATTCGTTGGGTAATCGAAGCACTGGTCCGATTAGCAGGTGAGTATTCTGATTCCTGTAATTCTTATTTGCCTGGATTTGGAAGAAGCACCTATGCAATGAAACGTTGAGCTAAGCAAATGGGTGTTTGTTACAAATGTGCACGCTGGAATTACAATACTCGTTGTCGTTCTTTAGGAATGGTGTCTGATAATCGCGAAGACAAAATTAATTCATTAGGGATGGCTTGAGTAAGGAGTATTTAGATGATATATCTTCGACTCTTGAGACACATCCCAGTGGATATGTTCATATAGCCATTCACAAATTACATACACAATTCCAAAAAGAAAGACAACAGTTAAGTCTCGGGAATTTGACTCAAAAAGACCCAGTTTGCCAATTTATAAGAAAATTGGATGGGAAGCTTGTCCCTAACGCATAGACGTCATTCAAGCCGCTACATTTCTTGTACATATTATATCTCTTTGTCTTTTCCTAATAATTGTAATTTGTTTTGTTGTTTTCTTTTATTTTCTCCGACAGGATCCAGACTTTTTTGACTATCACGATTTATTTTACTATTTTGCTACTAATCGTCCTTTGAAGATACTTGTGCTATTATTACTCACCCTTTTCAGGTTTTATAAATTCAACTCATCATTGCACTTTTCAAGACATCCAGAGTAAAAAATGGAAGCCACTTCAAGAAGACGAGTTGAAAACATTTGTGTGTTTTGCGGTACTAGTGTTGGAGTTTAAACCACAATACGTAGAGGCAGCACATGAATTGGGTCGAGTCTTAGCTGCAAAGAATACGCACTTAGTATATGGCGGAGGCAATCTTGGACTAATGGGGATCGTTTCAAATGCTATACAGGAATGAGGCTGTCAAGTTTTGGGAATCATCCCAAAACCCTTGGTGGAGGCAAATCTTATTGGACCATCAAACGGAGAAGAACTAATCGTGCCAGGTATGTCTGAACAACTGGTAGAAATGATTAACCCTGATTATGCTTTTATTGCTTTGCCATGTGGCTTGGGTACATTGGAGGAAATTTTTACAGTGTTATCTTGGGCGAACCTGAACATACACCAGAAACCGCTTGGACTGTACAACGTTGAAGGATTTTGTGATTTTATTTGTGGGTTTCTTGATGATGCCCGGAGAAATGGGTTCGTGTCAAAACCTTTAAAAGAACTCAATTTCACTGCTAGAACTGCTCCGGATCTAATTGACCAAATCTTAGCCTTTAAACCACAAATTGACTCTATCCTTTCAAATATAAATTGGTCTGAGGACGATCGTGGTAAGAGGCGTCGGATTAATCTGGATCTTAACCTTTAACTTTTCGTGTAGAATTTCAGTTAACCAGGTACTATCTTCTAAACTCTTCTTCTACTTTTTAAGACATTGGGGACAATGTCTCATTTAGGTTTGGGGGAGGGAATTAGTTGATTAGTATATTATTTTTAGTTTGTGTTGTTTTTATTTTTAGTCTTGTATTTTTCGAAAAATACAAAAAAAATTGAAAAATTTTCAAAAATTACAAAAATATTTTGCGTTTTGTTTTTATTTTGACTAAAAAGGTGAAATTGGTAAGAGATAGCTGAGTAAGGAGTTTCCACTCCTGAGACGTATCTCAAACCCAATTCGGAACAAATTAATTTTTGTTTATTTCCTTTTGAATTATTTAATTTGTAAATTCTCCATAAAACTGATTAAAATGGATCTCCATATACTCAGTTGACAGGTATTATCAGCATACATGGTAACATACAAACATGAGCTGTAATTGAAAAGTTTGAAATATTCAGTGCTCTAGTTTAATTGGAGGAAGCATCTATAAAAAGCGATGGAGTAAAAAAACAAAAAACAAAAAACAAAAAACAAAAAAAACGTCTGAGGTCCGAGTTATTAAGTCTGTAAGGGTATTTTAACACCTAGTGCCCTAAAGCCAACTGGTTTGGGAGTCACTGGCCCAAAGCTCGCTACATGGATCAAGGATGTTGCAAAAATATATATATCTGAAGTCTGAGTAATTAAGTCCGTAGGGGTGTCTTAACACCTGGTGCCCTAAAGACAACTGGTTTGGGAGCCACCGACCCAACACTCGCTACATAGATGGAAGATATTGTATATAAATAAATAAATAAATAATTCAAAAATCAAAGAAAAAAAATCAGAAAAAATTTATTCCATTACTGCAAAAAGGTGTGAATTCTGATAAAACTTTAGGACAAAAATATTACTCTCTTATCAATTGCACTTGTGACTGTTGTGGGCAAAAATGAGTTGATTAATATTTTTTCGGCTGTGCATATGGAGAATGGTAAATATAATCGGATAATTTACTTATTTAGTAATTTAGAGAGAAAGAAAACAACTAGCAACTTGGAGTAGAAGTTTCACACTGATTAGTCACTAACTTCTTTATTCTCTTTTCTCTTTTCTTTTTGCTTTTGTGTGCATTAGTTTTATTATCTTTTTACTTTTGTAAAACGTTTGTGGGTATCGTTACTGTAAGCCCTCACGAGACTATAACTCGTCCACTATGGACACCTAGGGGTTTAAAGGCTTGTTGCATATGCTAAATCCAACCGTGATCCCTACGAAAGTGGCTTAGTTTAATTTTAATTGTTTCTTGTATTTTATTTTGTTGTTTTGCTCGAGGACTAGCAAAATGTTAGGTTTGGGGGTGTGATGAGCGGAAAATATATAAATATTTACCGCCCCTTTTACTTAATATTTTGTTTAGTTTCTCGGGTTTGATGAACGTTTTGATGTGTTTTAGTTTATTTTGCAGATAAAATAATATTGGGACACAATGAAATCATTTGGGACGAAATGTGGGTCAAATAAGGGCAAATATTGGACTTGACATATTAATTTTGGTGATTGGAAACTTGAAAGGGAGTTTTAACGAAGTGCAGTTTTGGAAATTCCAGTTTTGCGCATCTGTCGTATTTTGGGCATAACATTTTACACCGATATCAGATTGAGCTGATTCCAGTTCCAGATTAAATAAGACTCAAATATCTACAACTCTGAAAGAAAAAATAATTTCGAATTCGGAATATTTCAAGCCCTAAATTGATGAACCATCGAGAAGTGTGTTGTGTGTAATTATTAAAGTCATTTTCAATCATTTTCAAAGCAATAAATTAATAAATAAATAATAAAAATTATCAAATCACCACCAAACATGATAAGAATTAGTGTAGCAATTAATAATGGATTTGGTGGAGTAATTAGTGGAGCATTTAGTGGAGCAATTAATAATGGATTTGGTAGCTGATTTGATGGAGGCAAAATTTTGCCTATAAATACCAAGTCATTTCATTTGTAAATTCATACTTTCTTCTAAGGAATTCCTTAAGAATACTAAGAAGATTGTATCTTGTTTGTTTATTTACAGATTTCAGTAATTAATTTCCATTTTCGCACTTTCTTTTCTTTACTTTTCAGTTTTTACTTTCCTCAATTACTTTTACGCACAATACTTTTCTTTCTTTAATTTTCAATTTTTACTCTTCAGTAATGAGGAGGTAACTCCCCTTTGCTGGGGTAAAAGGTAAAACTTTTATTACTAATATTTAGATTAATCTCCCTTAATTATAATAAATAAACTAGTTAAAACCTGACTTAACGAGGATACCGTCATATTGGTCGGTTGGTAATTATTTAAATTGGTTTTAACCTGACTAAAATGGATACCGCCTTATTGATCGGTTGGTAATTAATTATTAATTTGACTTAATCTGGATACCGCCTATATGTCTGGTTCGTAATTATCATGGAAAGTTAATATATTATATTAAGGGAGATATCTAAAATAGAAGTAATAAAAGCGGATCCTTTTACCACAGCATTTTCTTTTATTGTACTTTTACTTTATTTACTTTTCAGGAATTTACTTTTCAGCAATTACTTTTCATCAATTTACTTTCAGCATTTACTTTTCAGTAATTTACTTTCAGCATTTACTTTTCAGCATTTAATTTTCAGTATTTAATTTCAGCATTTTACTTTCCGTCATTACTTTTCAGCAATTACTTTTCAGCATTTTACTTTATGTCTTTTATTTTATTTAAGTTTTTACTAGCCCTAGTTATGTGTCGTAACTAAGTTAGTTATCTAGGGTTGTGATGAAATCCAATATCACCGGTTTATAAGGGGTTATTTTATAGTTTGGGTAATTTAAAGGTTTACTTATTAAGTCTTAAGCTTAATGCATCTTGTTAACTGGCCACTAATAAGATTGATCTGGTAAATCTAAAATAAACTTGACAAAGGAATTTTAGGTTACTGCCTTAGACTTAATAGCCCACGATCTTCCTTGAGGATAGATAACCCTTTAATAGATTTCCTTACAGGATATACATATACAGTCGGGTGTGAGTAACCATTATTGGAACTTAAACTTAATGAATCCAGGTAATTTGGTTGACATAGACATATGGTTCAATTGGGTTATACTAGGTATTTACGTCTGACCATCGATAGAGGCTTTCGCATAATTTAGTGTTCCAGGTTAGTAAACCGATATATTACACAAACATGAAATAACCACTTCATCTTTAAAATGATATTGGAAGATTCACAACCCTGGATAGTTTCTTAATATTGAATTTACTTAAACCTACTTTCGTGCAATTTTATTTACTTATTTTTTTAAAAAAATTTAGAATCATCACCATTTCAAATCAATCAATCAACCTGTTAGATACTAGTAATCATTTGACCTCATAAAATTAATAGATTAGGTATTAAGTCCTCGTGAGATCGATACTTTTTATACTACTTGAACGATACGTGTGCTTGCGTTATACGCGTGTGATTACGCACCGGTCATAGACACAATTAGATTCATGAGATGAATGGTTTGAATGTTCATGTGATGAATGTTTACTTTTGATTCATGTGATGAATGTATTGCGTTGATCCTTAATTTTTTCCGGCTCTTATTTTTAGTTTTGGGAATGTAAGACCATAAGGTCATATTCTTTCAAGTGTTGTAAGTTCATTTTCTTTGTAATAAGTCCATTTTATAACTCAATTTGTAATTTGGAGGAGCTGATTCCGCGAAGGACTCATTACGAACCTATTCCGCGAAGAACTTAACAACATATCATGGAGCAAGATTTGAAGACCAATGGATTCCTTGGATTTATTGTACTAATTAGATTAGTATTTTAAAAAAAAAACAATAAGAGCCCGGTTAACGCAATTTATGTATGTATGTGAAACTTCATTCCGTTATGAGTCCGTAGAAAAAAACGGGGACCAAAACGGAGTCTGGAAGCTCTGGAACGGAGTAAATGAAGTTCTATTGTTCGAACACCAGACCGATAGCGTTCGAACTCCAGTCAAACACAACACAAAAGTTTGGCTACTGCCTGGAAACGTTCGAACGCCCAAAGAACGCTACATGAACATTTTTGGCCCAGACTTGGGCATATATATATGTTTTAAATTGTTTATTAACATGTCATATAGCCTAGTGTGCCTACCTTGCATTTACACATGTCATAACATGTAGACATGCATGATATTCAAGTCATAGAATATGATTTTATGTAAATTTAAAAGTTAAATTAGAATATAAGACGCATGTAAACGAATTAATAAGATTAATTAGTTTAAAGGTTAAAAAATACGAATTCAATTTTAAGAACAAATGGACATTTTGAGTACATTATTTTCCTTGGTATACCAGATGGAAACTCGGATATAAATTCCATAGCCGCTTTCGAATGGACGGTAATTTGGTTTGCACTCGGGATATAATCCTACATACCTTTGGAGTAAATAACATACTTTTAATCTATTAAATTGTTTAATGACACATAGTCCATTAGTTGAATTCTAAAATTTTAAAACCTATAAGTTAACTAATATTTTAAAACTTAAAATTGATTAGATCACTAAGCAAACTTGATTAAATTAGTTTAATTAAGTTAATGATTAGTAGAGACTAATAAGGATTAATGAATAAAATTTTAAGTGTTAAAATTGGTTAGATCACTAATTATCCACTTGTATTAATAAAGATATGTTTTAGCCGAGCATAATCTTAAAACATTAGAAACTAGTGAGATAGAAACCTTAAACTTCAAAATAGTGAGTGGGAGAGGGTATACCATAATATATCCCATGATCTCCATTGTTATCCAAAAACGTGAGATTCAATAGGCGCCTTGTGGCAGCTTTGTTCCTGTCCCCTACGGATGGTGTCCTTATTGGGTAAATATCAAGTTTGGATTCCGAAAGGATATGGACTTTAGATGTATTTGGTGATTTGACCTACCCTACGAGGGCACTTCACTAGTTAATTCCAAGGGTTTCGAAATAATGGGTCACACTCACAAAGGAATGGTTAAGTTGTTAATCAAAGCTTCCTTGATCAAAATAACGATAGTTGATTAATGTAGGAATAAGAGTTATTTCAGATATATTAATCAATTGAGAATGTCTCAATCTATCATGCGAATACTTGATCTACCCTACGGTGGCACTTATTTGTGGGATGACAGATAACTGTGGCATAGTAATTCTTTTAGGTTTCTAATTCATTATACATTAATCATGCATCATGTTTAATTTTATGCCTAAATGTTTGACAATTTCAATATGCGATGAATGAATGATTGAATGCGCGTTTATTATTTTTCAGCCATGGCATCTACAATAATCTCAATAATCAAACGATAAGAAAAATTAACCGGGGATAATTATGTAAAATGGAAAAGTGACTTGAATGCTATCTTGGTATGCGAAGACCTTAAATTTGTCCTAATAAAGGAATGTCCTCATGAGCCTACACATAATGCTGGCAGAGCTGCACGTAATGCCTATAAAATTGGATTAAAGCTGATGAGAAAGCCCATAGCTATTTGATAGCATCCATGTCTGAGGTTCTTGCTGCACAGCATGAGCCTATGGCGACAACATCAATTATTATGCAGTCATTACATAACATGTTTGGGCAACCTTCAGACCGGCAACAACATGAGGCGATTTCCGCTGTATTGACCGCTAGAATGAAGGAAGGCACATCAGTCCGAGACCATGTGTTAAGGATGATGGCTCATCTTAATATGGCTTAAACCCATGGTGCACAAAGCCAGGTGACAATGATCATGGAAACCCTTCCGAAGAGTTTCCTGCAGTTTAAAAGTAACTATTCTATGAATAAGTTGACTTTTACATTGACTGAACTGCTAAATGAGCTCACCAATTATGAGTCAGTTATGAATGGTCTTCGTAAGTCCAATACCGAGGCAAATGTTACCGAATCTTGTAATCTGCAAAGAGAAGAAGAAAGGCAATTGGAAGGCAAAAGCAAAACCAATGAAAAGAAAAAAGAACAAAGGCTCTAAGGAACCAATGCCAAAGGAAAATGTTTTCATTGTGAACAACAAGGGCATTGGAAAAGGAATTGTCTGAAATACCTTGCAGAGCTTAAAGAGAAGAAAAAATCAGGTAAATATGATTTACTTGTCATTGAGTCTCTTTTAGTGGAGGATGATAAATTCGCATGGATTGTTGATTCTGGTGCCACTAACCATGTTTGTTGTTCTTTGCAGCTACTTGACTCATGGAGGGACCTTGCTGAAGGTAGCTTTACCATGAGAGTTGGGACAAGGGATGTTATTTCAGCAAAAGTAGTGGGAGATTCCAAATTAAACTTTAATAATACTTATTTATGTTTAAATGGTGTGCTATATATTCCTAGTTTTCGCAGGAATTTGATTTCTGTTACAAAAGTTATGGAACATGGTTTTTCTATTTCGTTGAATAATAAGCCAGTTATTATTAGTAGAAATGGATTAAATATATGCACAGGAAACTCCGAAAATAATCTATATGTATTAAGACCGCTAATGCATGATTCATTGCTTAATACTGAAATGTTTAAGATTGAAAGATCTAAAATAAAATGTCAAAAGATTTCTCATGATGATACATATTTATGGCACTTTAAACTTGGTCACATTAATCTTGACCGGATAGATAGACTAATTAAGAACGGATTTTTAAATCAGTTAAAACTCGGTACTTTACCTGTCTGTGAATCATGTTTAGAAGGCAAAATGACTAAGAGACCTTTTACTGGAAAAGGGATAAAAGCCAAAGAACCACTTAAGCTAATACATCCGGATGTTTGCGGACCGATGAATGTAAAGGCACGAGGTGGTTATGAATAATTCGTCACTTTCAATGATGATTATTCTAGATATGGGTATGTTTATCTAATGCAGCAGAAGTCAGATACATTTGAAAAGTTCAAAGAGTATCGTAATGAGGTTGAGAACCAGTTAGGTAAAAGCATCAAAATTCTACGATCCGATCGTGGAGGTGAATACCTTGATAGAGATTTCGAGGAATTCTTAGTTGAGCCATGGAATTGTTTCACAGCTCACAGCACCGGAACACCACAACAAAACGGTGTTGCAGAAAAGACAAATCGAACCCTACTAGACATGATGATATCAATGTTTAGTTACAGCACTCTACCTAGTTCATTCTGGGGGTATGCATTGGAAATATCAATGTATATCCTGAATGTAGTTCCTTCTAAGTCTGTTCCTAAGACTCCCTTAGAGTTATGGAATGGTCGTAAAGCTAGTTTGCGACATTTTCGCATATAGGGGTGTCCAGCACATATGCTAAAGAACAAGACTACTAAGTTTTAACCACGTTCACAGGTGTGCCTATTTGTAGGCTATCCTAAGGAAACTAGGGGTGGATTCCTTTATAATCCAGAAGATAATAAAGTATTTGTATCGAAAAATGCTATATTTCTTGAGGTGGATTATATAAAAGAATTCAAACCTCGAAGTAAAGTGTTACTTGAGGAGTTACTTGTTGGTACGACCAGTAAACCATTGTCAAATATTAACAAAGACATAACACCTTCCGCATCTGAAAGTCAGATGCAAATTTATAAGAATACCATGCCACCTAGACGCAGTGGGAGGGTTGTAAGACAACCTGAACGCTATCTAGGAAATGTTACATTATTCTCCAGAATCAAGGAGTTAGTTCATGACAAAAGATAAAAACAATAAAAATATGTCATGAATCTAATGGAAATCATTAGAGTTATAAGAAAGAAAACTAGAAGATAAAAACCCGAATTGAATCCCTTCATCTTCGGACGTCACCGTCTTCGTCTCCTCTTGTCGCTCTTCAATCCTCCTCCTTTGATTTCTCTAAAAAAATGTGTTTTGTGCTGTGTATTAGCCTCTCCTCTAGTTTTTTGACGAACTAATGTATTTATTGTTGGGCTATATGCCCTAGAGCTTCATGTGTTGTAAAACAATTAATTATTTTAATAATAATTATAAACGCATTATTCATTTATCAAAGTTGTTTGATTTAAATTGCATATTGTCAAATTGTCTTGTTTACCTTGATTACTTTTGTACATTCAGACTTAGTGTATGTTTGATGCACAAGAGGATTTAAGTCTGAAGTTAGTAATCTAAATTGTCCATAGAGAGCAAACAGAGTGGGTACTTTGTTTGTGGTTTATCTATAGTTGCGGTCCATTCTATACTTGTATGACGACCTTGATCCGCGATCGTTCATGTAGTGACATGGGAATGGGGGCACCTTGTATGATGAGATCATATAGGACTGGACTAAGATAAATATGAATTTCTTATAATATTCGTTAACCCAAGAAATTCATTTTATCTACTAGATGGTCATAAATGGATTAATCTTAATCATGAGTGTACTACGAACTCCTGCATGTCAGGCTATGTCCTTCGATTTACTATGGTGAGGTTGGTGTTGCAGTCCCGACCAATAACTATGTATTTTGGGGATATGGTTTGGTATGTAGCTGAGAACGTTTTACATAGATATGGAATTCACTCATTCTTTCGAGAAGTAGAAGAATATCTCTTTTAAGAGTTGATTCGGGACTTGAACAATTTTGAGCGCTCAACTTTCCTATTACGAATAGAAAGTATTATATTCATAATTGTTATGAATTAATTGTTCATTATAGAATCAATGGTGCTTAAGAGATAAAATTTTAGAGGGGTATAACGAACTTATGACCCGGCTCTATTTATGAGATATTCGTGAAGGGCTATATCCATATGTAATGACTATATCGATGGACACCGAAATTGTTCGGCTTATATTTTCCATATACGGTAACGAGAGTTCAACTTCGAGTTTTTAGTGGAATAATACGGAGTTAATAATTCGTAATATTTAATTAAAGAGTTTAATTAATATTTCAGAATTATTGGAGCTCGGAACCGTAGGTCCATTTGGTCCCCGTGCTAGCTTGATTAACTGTAGCAAACCTAATATAATTAGATTGTCTAATAATATGCTCACATTATATTTAAATATTATTAATATGATTAATAATATTTTTGTCACAAATGAAAATAATTTAATTAGTTTAATATTATATTTTCTAATATTTTTGATTATGAGATAATCAAATAATAATTATAAGATAATTATTACATCATTAATAATTATTAGATAATTATTACATCATCATTGATAATGCATAATTATGACATCATTATGACATCATTATGACATCATTATTTGATAATGGTAAATGCATTATCAAGACAAGCCTTAATGGTTTGCCAAATCATCCACCAAGTTTTTGTTAATTATTTTTCACCTAATTACCTAACTTGTTCCATTATCTAATGGATTTGGTTGACACTCCACTCAAGTGTGTTGGCCATTTACAATTGATAAGATTGAATGGATGTTGATGGAATGGCTTTAGTTTATATTCTCTACCATTCCCACTCAAAGGTTGGGTAATCAAGTGAAAATCATATTTAACATTTTGGAAAAAGAAATTCAAGAGAGAGCTAAAACATTCACAAAAGTTGTGAGTAAGGTAGAGAGAAAAATCATATTTCTCAATAGTTGACATTAGAAAGAAAAACAAAAGTGAACAAGATAATTGATCTTCTTTATCTCATCTTTCTAAAGCCAAAAGAGTTTGTGACAATACCAATTTCTCTAAAAAGTTTAGAGGTTGATCTTTGTGAGTGAAGCCCACACTTCGTTTTGTTGGTTTTGAGATATAGCTAGGAAGATTGAGTGGTTGATTCTACAGTAGAATCTCAAAGGAAAATAATCAAGAGTTTTGTGGAGTTCGACTTCAACAAAGGAGAAGGAAAAGAAAATTTTAAAGATCTGGTTCCACCACATCCGTAACTTCCATCACGCGTAAGGAAACAGTTTCTTACATTTTTAATAGAGCCTTGGGGTCATTGTGCATCAAATAGCCCTAAAATTAGTGTTCTGGGTCGTTGCAGGGCACCGGAAAGTTGGCGCCGCGGCGCCCAAATCTCTGGTTTCTGTATGCAGTTTTCTTTGGGGGCGTCGCGACGCGCAACAGCTTCCTAGGATTTTTGTGTTCCATGTTTCTGCTCTTACCTCATACTTTTGATGCTCCGAATGGTCCCGAAACACGTATAAATGTCCCAATATCCATGTATTAATACTTCCTACAAATAAAACATAAAAGAACTACAAAATACATTGAATGATATGGAAACTAACAAAATAGTAAGCTAATAATGCATGAATAAGTGGGTATAAACCACACTTATCAAACACCCATAAACTTAAGATTTTGCTAGTCCATAGCAAAAGACAAAAATAAAAACTAAATAAGTAAAATAAATAAAATTAACTAGGCCACTTTAGTAGGGATCACGACTGCATTTAGCGTATGCAACAAGTCTTTAAACCCCTAGGCGACCCTAGTGGACGAGTTATAGTCTCGTGAGGGCTTACAGTGACAACAACCACAAACGTCATTCACACACAATCATGCAAAAATATAAAAATAATTAAAACCAATAAAATAATCCTGATAGTTATGCTTATTAATGAAATCAAAGAACCTTCAAAGTACGCAATTGCGACTCAAATCCAAATTCTTGAATAAACCATCTAAGCCAGACTCACAATGTGTGTGTGTGTGTACATGTTCATTTACAACTCGACTCATAAGTAATCTAACTCGATGATTTCATCTCACAAAACGAGATCTGATGGGTCAAAGCAACCTAGATATCTCAAATTTATTCCGCATTTGCCTTTCTTTGCTCCGTACGGTATGATTTTTCATCTTCTTTTTTTCAAACACACCTACCTTTTATGGTAGCATTTCTCCTCATGGTGGTCCAAACACTCACCCATGGGTAGCTTCACGCTTATCGGTTATAGGTGGTTTCTTTTTCTTATCATACCATGCATCATAATAATAGCATATTGAGATAGATATCTAAGCAAACAGTCATTCATTGGCAAACAATTTCTTCAACTAGTCACTTTTCCAACTACTTAGGTTCTTACTGTTAAAAACCTATTATTAAGTGCTTATGAGCCATGTTATCTCATGTGGGCTGGAGGTTCGTTGTTTCATGCGACTACTGATGGCTGGGTTCATCTTACAGAGAGTTTTATTTCTGTTTCTCTTTTTGAATGTTGTAATTGTATTGAGTAATGGGACTCTTTTGATCTTTAATTTGGACCTTGTGTATATATGCTTTTATTTGAGCTTGATAGCTTCTCTTGGGGGATGCCCCTCGTATTTTTGTACAAATCTTCTTTTGGAATATATTCGTAACTTTTCCAACAACAAAAAAGTTCTTACGAGCCTAACCTAGATCACATACTCAATACATTAGATAAAAAATTAATTGGGACTTATCGTTTCTAAGATTTCAACTAAAGCAAACAAATTCATCATTAGACTTAATGTTTTACTATCAATGACATTAAACAAATTTTTTTTTCTATATATATAAGAGGAACAACTACATGCACACACCTTTAAAACTTGTATTGTCCTCAATGTAAGATAAATATAAATAAACAAGAGTGAGGAACAACACTACCGTGCATGGAGTTGATCAGGCTACTGCTGGTCAGAATTTGGTTGTGCGGGTTTTGTGTGTTTCGTGCTACTTGCATAAATAGCATGCAAAAGAATAAATAAACAATTAGCACACAATAAAAATTAAAAATAAAGAAAATACTAAAAAATATGCAAGGGTTGCCTCCCCGCTAGCGCTAAGTTTAACATCTTCAGCCAAACGCAAAAACAAAAAAACCAAATGGTTATGGTAGCTTCTTCTTTGGTGTCCACTGGCTGCTTTGGCATGAAAATGATAGCTTGGCGGCTGTGGCAGTTTATCCAAATATCCCTTACTGTTGCTTAGTCATAGAGGGCGTAATCTACCCAATCTGTGTTTCTAAGAACTTCATTGTTGCCCCGATATTTTCCAAGTATGTCTTAATATTGTCTAGACATGACTCATTCTTCTCAAACCTCACTGAAGTATTAGCAACAAACGTGCTCATGAAATCTTCTAAGGAAGATTTCTGCTCAGCTCTTTGATAGTCGAAGCCTGATGATATTGTAAGGCATTCTCTGTATTAGCATATGACAGGTTTGGATGATAGCGGTTAGGCACAAGGTTGCCTCTATAGCTGTTGAAGTTTCGATTGTTCACATACTGGACTTGCTCAAAGTTTGGGTTTCCTTCCAATAATCGTATATTTGTAGCCACCGCAGATTCAATAGATGGTTGTACTCGTGGATTTTTCAGGGCTGCTACTTGAGTTGATAGAGTGGAAATCTGAGCTGTAAGTGCCATAAGAGAGTTTACTTCATATATTCCAGCCATTTTGGTCACCGTGGCGCGTTCACTTAGCCATTGGAAGTGGTTAATGGCCATTTCTTCTAATAGATTGTAGGCGACCTCAGCTAATTTCTTGAATAAAGCTCCACCAGCTGCTACATCAACTACAGACCTATTCGAACCATTCAGCCCATTATAGAACAACTGAATATGGACCCAGTTTGCATAATCGTGTTGTGGGCATCTTCAGAGTAAAACCTTAAAGCGCTATCATGCTTCATATAGAGTCCCAGTCTCCAGCTGCTTAAATATACTAATTTCTTCCCTTAGTTGAGCTGATTTAGCTAGTGGAAAGAACCTCTCAAGATATTACGTGGCCATATCATGTCATGCCATGATACTCTCTGTCTGTATTGATTGAAGCCCATCTCACGCTTTATCCCGTAAAGAGAATGAGAATAAAGGTAGCATGATAGCCTCTTTACTCACATCATTCATCTTTATGGTGTCCGTGATCTCCAGGAACATCCTTAAGTGCATATTGGGATCCTCTACAGCTGAACCCCCAAACTGATTCCTTTGTACCATGTTGATCAATGCAGGTTTTAGCTCAAAATTGTTGGCGTTGATTGGTTGGTGGGCAATCCCAGAATAGGTACAACAATGACCGGCTTGAAGTAATCTCTAATTGCCACCCGGCATAGGTTGTTCTCTCTGTTTTCAGCCTTCATTGCTTCCTTTTCAATTTTTCTTTCTTTCCTTAGTCTCTTTGTTGTTCTTTCTATTTCAAGATCATACAGGAGTAAGTCGAGACTTGTGGATCTACGCATTCACTGAGGCACCAAAAGAAAAAAAATCAATAAGAAAATAAGAACAAAACAAAAATAATAATAAATACAAACAAAATAAACTAAAAATCTAAATTAAAACTAAGATTACTTGGTAGTAGTATTAATGTGAATTAAACAAACAATCCCCGGCAACGGTGCCAAAAACTTGTTGTGATATTTTATATCGTACCGCAAATGTACGGTGTCAAGTTTTAGTAAAATTGAGTTAAAAGTGTCAAACCAACAGGGATTGCGTTAACTCGCACTAAATACTACAACTGATAATCCTAACTTTATTTAAAAGATAAATAAATAAGATTTAGTTAAATAAATAAAATATGAAAATAATTATATATGAGGAACTAATACGATAGAGATTCTAGAGTCTGATTTCACCTAGCTGTCCTCTATGTATTTGTCATGCCAATTAACTTGTTCAGTTGTATTGTTTATAAGTCAAGAATCCTAGAGTATTCACTATATCTCTCGAGTATCAGTGAAAATATTATCAACTATAGATTTCGATATCCCTATAAAAATCTAGTAATTAACAACTCATTAAGTCTTGTGACTCTATGTTAACGACATCAAAGGCACTATAGATTCTCTCGAACTCTATAGAATCCTAGGTTATATTCTCTAGATCTATTCAGAATCTCTCTCTCCGGAGTGATAGATTCCAAACATGCATCATCTCAAATTGTGGCCAGCAACCAAGAAGCATTAAACTCAAAAGAGTACAAATAAACTGAATAAAAATTCATAACAAAATTGATAAACAATACAAAGGTTCAAGCATCAATTACATCATTCTCCAGAATTAAGGAGTTAGTTCATGACTAAAGATAAAAACAATAAAAACATGTCATGAATCTAATGGAAATCATTAGAGTTCTGACAAAGAAAACTAGAAGATAAAACCCTAAAATTAGTGTTCTGGAATTAAATTCATTCCTCTTCAGACGTCACCGTCTTCGTCTCATATTGTCGCTCTTCAATCCTCCTCCTTAGATCTCTCTAAAAATAAGTGTTCTATGTTTTATACTGTGTATTAGCCTCTCCTCTAGTTTTTAGAAGAACTAATGTATTTATAATAGAGCTTTGGGGTCATTGTGCATCAAAGAACCCTAAAATTAGTGTTCTGGATCGCTGCGAGGCGACGGGCACCGGAAAGTTGGCACCGCGGAGCCCAAATCTCTGGTTTATGTTTGCAGTTTTTGTTGGGCGGGTCACGACGTGTGGCAGCTTCCTAGGATTTTTACATTCCGTATTTCTGCTCTTCCCACGTGCTTCCGATACATCCGAATGGTCCCAAAACACGTATAAATGTCCCAATATCTATGTATTAATGCTTCCTACAAATAAAACATAAAAGAACTACAAAATACATTAAATGATACGGAAACTAACAAAATAGCAAGCTAAGAATGCATGAATAAGTTTATATAAACCACACTTATCACAAGTTCTTCCGAATATCAGAAACATGCAAGACATTCTTCAATGTAAGCTCTTTCCCAGATGTCATCTTCATAACCAATGTGCCTTGTCCAACCACTATAGAGGTAGAAGATTTTCCCATTGTTAGATGATCGCCACCATCGACCTTCTGATACGAGGAAAACATCTTGCTATCAGCACAGATATGACGAGTATCCCCAGTGTCTACCCACCATTCTCTCGGATTTCCAATGACATGGGCCTCATTTTTCTTTTTCTTGCCTTTGTCCTGAGACTTCCTGTTTCTGCAGTCCTTTACCATTGTTGTGATATTTTATATCGTACCGCAAGTGCACGGTGTCAAGTTTTAGTATAAATGAGTTTAGAGTGTCGAACCCACATGGATTGCGTTAACTCGCACTAAATACTACAATTGATAATCCTAACTTTATTTAGACGATAATTAACAAAGATTTATTTAAATAAATATAAAAATAATTATATAGGAGGGACTAATACGATAGAGATTCTAGATCCTGATTTCACCTAGTTGTCGCCTATGTATTTGTCATGCCAATTAATCATTGTTCAGTTATATTGTTTATAAGTCAAGACTCTGAAAATATCCACTCCCTATCTCTAGTGCTAAGTGAAAATATCATCAACTACAGACTTCGATATCTCTATAAAAATCTAGTAGTTAACAACTCTTTACGCTTTGTGATTCTATATTAACGACTTCAAAGGAACTTATATATTCTCTCGAACTCTATAAAACTCCTAAGTTATATTCTCTAGATCTATTCAAAATCCAATCTCTCAAGTGATAGATTCTAAACATATATCATCATATTTGTGGCCAGCAAACACAAAGCATTAAACTCAAAAGAATACAAATAAATTTAATAAAACTTCAGAACAAAATTAACAATTAAAACAAAGGTTCAAGCATCAGTTACATCATTCTCCAAAATTAAGGAGTCTAGTTCATGACAATAGATAAAAACAATCAAAACAAAGTCATGAATCTAATGGAAATCATTAGAGTTCTAAGAAAGAAACAAGAAGATAAAACACAAATTGAATCTCTTCCTCTTCGGACGTCACCGCCTTCGTCTCCTCTTGTTGCTCTTCAATCTCCTCCTTGGATCTCTAAAAATATGTGTTTTTGTGTTTTATGTTGTGTATTAGCCTCCTCCTTAGGTTTTGGACGAACTAATCTATTTATAATAAAGCCTTGGGGTCATTGGGTATCTTAAAACCCTAAAAATCAGGTTTCTGGTACGCGCGGCGCACTGCGGCGCTGGTCAATTGGCCTCACTGGAATTTATACTAGGCTGATTTTCGAAGGCGTGTCGCGACGCAAGGTAAATTTGCGTGTCGCGACACGTAGCAGATTCCAAGATTTGTGTGTTTTCTGCTTTTCTGCTCTTCCCGCGTGCTTTCAATACGTCCGTATGGTCCCAAAACACGTATAAATGTCCCAAGATCCATGTACTAATGCTTCCTACAAATAAAACATAAAATAAACTATAAAATACATTAAATGATATGGAAACTAACAAAATAATAAGCTAAGAGTACAAAAATAAGTGGGTATAAACCACACTTATCAGCTATGTGACCGTTTTTTCCACAAATGTAGCACTTCCCTTTGAACTTCTTGTTAGCTTGGGAAGAATCAGTTCCACTGTTCTTTCTCTGTTTGCTACCTTTCCACACTCGACGATGTTGGCCTTAGACTTCATAGTCTTGTAGCTGGCCTTCTCGGACTTCTTATTGTCCTCTTCAATCCTCAATCGAACTCCAAGGTCTTCAAGACTCATCTATTTTTTTTTGTATTTTGGATAACTCCTGAAGTCCTTCCATGTTATTATTTTTTAATATAAAATAATTCCACGATTAATTTCAATAGTGTCACGTTCGTTAATTCGTTCGAACGAAACTTTCCAATGAGTTCACATTCATGTAGCATTCGTAAACGCGTTCGAATGAAGTGTTCCAGAGAGTTCACGTCCTGTTGCATTCGTAAACATGTTCGAATGAAGTGTTCCAGAGAGTTCACATTCGTGTTGCGTTCGTAAACACGTTCGAACGTGCTTTGGCAGAAGACTGGCGTTCGAGTTATGTTTGAAGACGCGTTCGAACGAGACTACAAAAAATAGAATTTTTTCCTACGCGATCGTCGGGTGTTCGAACGCCCATGTATATTTTTCATGTACATAACACATTTTCCAGAAAATTGACAATCAAAACATGTAAAATTTCATCTAACAACATTTAATATGTAATAAGTTTTTAAGATTGTTGAAAATATATATGCTATCAAATGAAATTAACATGCAACATTCAATCAATTGTCTACTAACATATCAAAATTGAACATAAACCATAAACATAGAAAAACCTGGAAAATGTAAAAGATGATGACGAAACTGATATCCAAGTCGATTTGCCTCTGTCCTTAAGAACTTATTAGCCTCGTCTCAGTGCTCTACAGATGGTTTTATGGCTAACATTTTCCCGGATTACTTGGACACTTCTTGTAGAAGGGGCACTCCTTTCACAAGATCTTGAACAATGACAAATGGTGGAAACTCTCTTTTCCTTAAATGACTCTCTAAGACAATGGATAGAACTTATGATTTTTTGGATGGATAAATGAATCCAAAACCTTTTTTTATATAGGCATGGAATGGTATCATTGAAGGCACCATTTGGCTCATGGTATAACCCTCCCAAGGGTTATATCCTTTCCTAAGGCATAAAAGGTCTAGAGATGCATCATTCCATTAGAGGACATGTCCCTACATGTTTATGCATTTCCCATAAGGCACTACTTGAGGGACATGACCCTCCTACAATCATACTATATATATATATATATAATATATATATATATATATATATATATATTATATATATATATATATATATATATATATATATATAATTTACAACATTGACAAGTACTACTCCGGCGTGGCTGCAATGATAAAATTTAAAGATTGAAGAAACGATTATTGTTTCGACTGAGAACAAGAACGGCCAAGGAAATTTAAGGGTTTCTTTTTGTTTAACAATGAAAACAGCAGCTTTGTTTTTGTTAAATTGTTAAAATAGCCAAAATTTTCTGAGGGTACTTTTGGTAGAGAGTATTGTTAAAAAGTATAAATTAATTTATAAGTTAGGAAATAAACGTTGGAATAAAAGCTAACATAAAAATTAAAAAATAAAAAAAAATCATGTTGTGAGATTATGATTTACTAACCGTTAATGTTAGTATTAAAGTATGTGTTTGACAAAGCGTTGAAACGCTAATGTTAATACTCTATCAATGTTCTACCAAATACATGGTAAGTGTAAATGACAAGTGTTTCTTTCTATTAAAACGACACCATTCGTTTTGTTTTTTTCCCCTTTTACTTCAAGTTATACTTTTTTTCAATTATTAAATCATTAAGAAAATAAAAATAAATAAAAATTGTCAATTATTAAATTATTAGAAGAAAAAAACAAAACGATATCATTTTAATTCATTGGTGTCATGTTTTAATTCATGACAGATTTATGTCATATTCTGGTAAGTCAAAACTATGAGACGTTTTATATATATATATATATATATATAATATATATATATATATGTGTGTGTGTGTGTGTGTGTGTAATGATAGATTTGTGAAAGATATATATTAGCTCCATGTGTATTGGTAACTTCCGTAACAAAAAAAGTTCAATTGAGTTGTAATGAGTCTTGAAGATCTCGAAACAATTGGATAAGTATTTGGACAACATCATATGCAGATATCAAAGCAACGTTCACTTTTTTGGAGATTTCAGAATATTTAGAGCTCTAATTGACACGAGGTCAGTTTCATTAGAAAGTAGACTCGAATACGATCGCGCACATATAAAGAACGCATGATTTTCCAAGGGACGAGAAAGTTACAAGCGTTTTAAGTTTCACCTAAAAATCAGTCCGCAACCTGCGTTCGCGTTGCGTTCGTCTAAGAGTTCGAATGTCCGGAGGTAGAAAATTTGTGTTTGAGTTGCATTTGATGTTCATTCGAAAGTTCGTGCATAAGTGGGTTATTTTGGATGTGTTTTTAAGCCAAATTAGCACTAGGAAACCCTTACATTTGTCCTACCTATATAAACAAACTTAGAGCCATTTTCACAAGTGTTAAGAAAACATTATTCAAAGCCTACAAACATTTTGTTTCAACCTTCTTGATAATCCACCTTGAAGACTCTTTTGATTACCTTATCTTCTTTCTTTTGGTGAAATTGAATTTTGAGTAACCATCAACACATAAACACAACCCTAACCCAATTTCTTAAGCCTTCAGAGTTCTCAAGGAGGAAGATTGGTAGACAGAGTTCCGACGTTGCGAGTTCACAAGGTTGATCCGCTCAAAAGCTTCAGAGGTTATGGAGAAGACCACTTGGTGTGGGCTCGAAGAGTTATTCGGGTCATTACAGTCTAGAGGTATTAGTGTCAGCAGAGTTACTGCCATAGGTCTTTTACCATCACTGTAAGAATTTCTCGTTATAGTGGATTTTGGCTGGTAGCCTAGATACCCGGAGTGATTTTTTACTCGCACGGATTTTTCACTTCGTCAACAAAATTATTGTGTTCATCTTATTTTCTGCATTGTTCGCATTGATTCAAAATTGTACTTAATGGTGGTTGATAATTTTATTAATCCATAGTAACAATAATTAGGACTTGCCTTAGTTTATTGTGTTTAATTTTGCATAGAGTCAGAACTTTAGGGTAAATCCAAATTTTCAATTGGTATCATATATTCACCGCGATCCTAAAAAATTGAATTTTCAATTGGTATCATAGATTGACTGCGATCCTTGACCCATTTAGCTATAAAGAGAAACAACCATTAAATTGTCCTTTATTCTTTGATGGGACTAAGTACCTGCATTGGAAGGTTCGCATGAGAGCGTTCCTTAAGTCTATAGATTAGAGGTTCTAGATGTCAGTAGAGTACAAGTGTGATGTGATCTAGAATGAGCTCTGTCTGTTGGGGTAAGTTAACTCGAAGTTTTACCTGATTGCATGGCTTGGTCAGATTGGTGTATTTGGGCCATTTTGGTGGATTTAAAAGATTCATTGGGTTCTGGAGTTTGGTCAATGCATGAGACTTTATATGAAGGCTTTATTATGTCTAAGGAAAGAATATAATGGGTCTTGGACGTGCATAGGGTGCCTTGATTGATTTTGGGATTAATTTTCGAATGGTGGATTAGTAGTGGCGGGATTTGCACAGTATTTATATTTTGGTCGTAACATTCTCATCCGATGTCCGATTTTTGTGCTTCAAGTTGCATTGGAAAGAGAACTCATTGATCTACAACTATTTAGTTTTTATTAAAGTCCAATTCGAAATTATTCTTGGTCAAAATGTGGAAGAAAGTTATCTTTACAACTTTTATGTTTTATATTTTTTTAAGGTTATGTGATGTTTAAGTGATGGGCTGAACTTCAATTAAATTATGGTTTTAAATTTTGAAGGATTTTATGTTTTATTGGGTTTATTTTACTATGGTTTTATTATGTTTGGGTAGAATTTTGGTTAGCCACCTATTTAAAGGGCATTATTTATTGTAAAAAAAAACAACCTATCTTTTAATAAAAATCAATATCTTCTTGAAACTTGAGTAACCCTCAACTTGTTCTCATTGACTTTGGCTTATCAAAGGCTTGCTAACCCTTTTTGGCGCCCCCTTAGCACTCTAGGTTTTTGTTGCTTGCTTTTCAGAGGTTTAGAGTTTTGATTCCGTACTGCCTTGGCTTTCTTGGGAACAATCTCAATCTTGTGTGGGTTTGCTTGGTTTGTTCCAAGCAGATTCTAATCAATGGTATCAGAGCAAAGGTTTCACGGTCAGATTTTATCCTTTATTTTCTTTGTGTTACTGTCATTTGAAAAAAAAAAGAGTTTCGTTTTTTGTTTCCATTCAATTTTACTTCTTGTTTTTGTCTTGTCTTATTTCCATTGGCTTTTGTTTTTTGTGTTTTGTTCTTGCCTTGTTTCAATTTAGTTATTATCTTAATTTTGCATCATTGCATAATTTTCTTTCTTTTATTCTTGAGTCGTTAGAGTCAAAAAGAAAAAATTAAAAAAACAAAAACAAAAAAAAAAATCAGTTTTATTTTTCAGAATTTTCCAACCACTTATTAAACTTTAAACAATCATATCTTTTAATCCAGAAAGAGTAACGAGACCCATAATATATTGATTTATAAGTAATCGAGGGGAAGAATCTGATGATGGTTAGCCAAACTCTATTTCTTTACATTTCGAGTCCCAAAATCCCTATCAAATATTTGTTACAGATTATGTCCAGCTTTAGTTCATTTTTTGTTCCTTGTTTTGCTTTTGGTGTTTTTTAGTCAGTTTTTTTGTATTTTTTTTCGTATTCTTAGTGATCCTTTGAGTCTTTAATCATTATTGGTATCTTTCAAGTAAGAGGTTAATTTATATACATAATCTGATTGACAAAAGGGTATTTATCTTGTGCACGAGATGTTTTATCAATAGTAAATTGTGTAATATGATTATTAATAGAGGGAATCACACAAATTTAGCTAGCACTATTCTTGTGAAAAATTGGGATTACCATTGATACCTCTTGATAGAACTTATAAGTGGATGAGTGATTTTGGCGAGTTCGAGGTTGATAAGCAAGTTGTGGAAAGTCTTGCAATTGGGAAGTATGTTGACCAAGTAATGTGTGATGTGGTTCCTATGTTTCATACGCATATTTTATTGGGTAAGCTTTGGAATAAATTCAATAAAGTAGTTTATGATATGGATAAGAATATGTATAAATTAGTATGGTATGGTAGAAAAATTATCAAACTTGCTCATTTAAACCTACAAGAGGTCTATGAGGAAAAGTTGTATATTCAAAAGAGTGAAGAAGAGTGGGTAAATAAAAGGAATGTGATTGCTGAGTTTAGAATGTTACTAGGAGAGCTTCTAGAATTGATAGATAAAAAGACTTTAGCAAAATATGAAGTGAAGAAGGATATGAGTGTAGCCTTGAGTAATGAAATGAAATATGTTGATGTTTCTGTTAGACAGTTATGACCCATAGCGTCACTATTTTGTAAATGATGTTGTATTGTTGTACAAAATTAACTATGTAGTAGTGAAATTGCCTTTTACCGTTTTGTAATTTATTTACTTTGATATGTAAATGGTAAAAGTCCCTATGATTATTTCCGGATTGAGATGATATGAGACAGTATCAATCGATAAAGGTTTAATCATTAAATATCCCTAGTCGTAGTATTATCGAGATTGGACATCGATAATGCAGAATAGGCTAGTACTGCACTTGTGCGTGTTGTGAGGGCACAACGGCATAGTTCTCATATATTTAAGTATAGGATACTTATGCAAGTGCGGTAGGAGGTTGTGTTTTACCGATGGTACGGAAAACAGCTTCGCTCTGGATAGACCCCGCGGAATCCCATTGGTAGTATGTCTGCGTGTCTATGGGAGTCCGCTTCAGGGTAGGTGCATATGGTCTTAACCTGAGACTTGCATCGCTAGTACTTGCGACAATCGGTAGACTTTAGTTTTGGTCGTCCAGGGCTTTAACAGGTTCTGTGTACACCTCTTCTAGGTTTATCAGGAATCGTAGTGTATTGGATGTGATGTCAAGACGGAAGTATCACTTCAGACATATGGAGATGATGATCGCGCAGGATACAGAAACTAGTTTCTATAATGGTTGCAACCATCGGGATAATATGACAAGGTCAGGATTATCCGATTCAAAGAGACTAGTTGCTTGATGTCCGATATATGTATCGTACGGGGCAGACACATCTCCAGCCCCAGGCCTTACATGTGATCGTCCGATACTGGACTGCTATACACTATACTACGGTATACTACGCCTGTTATAGATCTTATATTCCACTAAGAATATTTCTGGAGAATTGGGTAGGCATGGCGTTTTGCTAGAGGCTAACCTTGTCTTGTAAATCGGTAAAAACGTAGTACTTGGTACGTACGTGATCGGATAGTCCGACGACCGTATTTACTGCCAACATATCCAGAGATCTCTTGGGTCGCTTCCCGAAGATTCACCGATGACGTATGATTCGAACTTAGTTAATCTGGGATTAATTGCGGAGAGACTTTTTCTTGGATAAAGTACTATTTGAAGAGAGAGAAAGATTAATTTGGAATTAATCGTTAAAATAATATATTCGATATATTAAACGAAATTCGATTTCGACGCGGAATTAAAATTAGATTTTAATTCGAGCAAAAGATTAATTTAGAATTAATTCATTAGCGACATGAATAGTAATTATGCTAGGCACAATTATTTAATTAAATTCAATTTAAATAACGTCGCAACGGAAGTTCGTTAATTCGGAATTATCGAACCCGAGCCCGGGAGTGTTTGCGGGCCCACTCGCATTCGGAATTAAGTGGGGCCCACATGTCACATCAACCATCACATCACTTGTCATTAAATTCACTTTTGTGTGATGGGTTTAGGTGATAGTGTGTACAACACTCAAAGGCAAGGAATGGTGTTAGATTTGTGTCATAAACCTACCAAAGGTTTGGTAATTGTTTGACAATTATTTTGACACAAATATAAATTGATTTTTGAAATTAAAATCATCACTCTCCTCTCTTTCCTCTTGACCGAAACTGTGAAGTTTCACAGCCCTCTCCACTTTTCTGTTTTTGTTGCAAAAACTTGAAGAAATTGTGTTTGTTTGGAACATAAATTCACACACAAGGCTAGCACCTTCAAGGGATCATACAAAGGTGTTATGGGAAACTAATTCTTGAGCTTGGAAGGATCAAAGAAGGCTTGGAGCTTCCCCACTCACCTTGGCCGAAACCTTCACTGCACTAAGGAGAAAAGTTTTCATTTCATCAACGCATCCGCATTCCGATCTTTGTGAGTATGATTCCGCCATACTTCAATATTGTTCATTCATTTATATATATTTGTATGCTCTATTGATCTTGGGACATGGATTAGATTTTCCAACAATGGTATCATTGAGCTTAAAGAGCATGAAAATATATTAGGGTAATATTTGGGCAAAATTGATTGAAGCATGATTTGATGATTTTGATTGATTAAGTATGCTTAAATGTATGTTACATTATGTTATACATTATCAATTTCATGAAAAATAAATTGGATTAATTTTTCCCCTCTTGGAGAGGCTTGGCCGAATGCTACCTAGACCATGGAGATGATGATTTGTTGTTTATAAGATCATTGGATGACTTTAAACGAACATATAATGACGATTTGTGATTCGATTGGATTGAAAACGAAATCGGTAATTTTTCATCACCTTGGCCGAATGCATGGAAGAAGATTAGGGACTTGATTTTTTGATTAAATAATGTTGGACATGTATTAAGATAAAAATATGATTAATGGATTAATTTGATATTTTGGAAATATTGATTTAAAGGATTAATCATGACATTACACTTTATTAATTAAGTTATAAAATTTGGAATTTTAAAATTTGATTAATTGGGCTTAATTTTGAATTGGGCCTAAAACTATTATATTTGGGCATAATGGGCTTGGTTGGACCAAGTAGGTTTGGGCAAATTGGATTGGATCCAAAGTTGGGCCTAAATCATTCCATTAAGTCCAAATGTGATAAATGGGCTTTTATGTTTAATTGGGCCTTATGGGCTTGATATTGATTTCAATGGAAAATGAGGGTGATTCCTTATTGGGCTTGGAAATTGGGTTTGACCCACATTGACCAAGGCCCAAGCCTAATGAAATCAATTGAAAGCCCTCGGACTTTAATTAAACGGACATTGGATGTTGATTGGGCTTTGAGACCCGATAGAATTAGATTTGGAATCTAAGTCATAAAAGCACAATAAAAGTGTAAATATTTAATTTGGAATTAAATATAAGGATTAGTATTGAATACGACTTAAATTGGATTTGACGAGTAGTTCGATATAATTCATGAATTCATACTACAAGTACTTATCTCAAAAACGAGTTGGACTCGCGCAAAAGCAAACCATTGGTTGAACATTGTATTGTCACCTAATTAAAGACTAATTAATTGGATTATTGATTGGTTGTATAACATGCATTGAATGAATGAATGTGGATGTGATGAATGAATAGTGTATATCGGATGGATATTAGAAGGGAATGGTAATTTTAGAAATTATTGTAAATTCAGAATTTATTAATTGGACCTGCGTGTTATCTCTTTGTATTCTCTTCTCACCTAATTCCCCTCAATGTAAATGAGGTTTCTCTTATTGTATTATGTAATTGGGTAGAAGTAGAATAGTGCTAGCCGGGGAGAGGAAAGGGAGTGATTTGTTCTAGGAACAAATTGTTATATATCCATCCGCATATCACTATTATTTTACTTTACGCGCTTTATGATGTTTTAGAAGCATGCTTAAGGGTGTATGATGATGAGACCTAACAAAGATAAATTAATTGGTTGCCAATTACGCGAAAATCCCTCAAACAATATTAAGCGATTTTCCTTCCGTTGAGTGATTCTTTCTCAAGATCCGAAATTGGCATTGGTTTGTTGGCCAAAGTCAAGACCTTTGTCAATTGAGGATGTGTTTGAATCATGAGAGTTTTGTTCCATATCGGTGTCTTGTCCAAGTTGTGATTTGTTGGCCAAAGTCAAGATCACTTCTTGTCCATCGACATTGATTACGAAACTTCCATGTCAATGGGTCCCGCTTAACTGGAATCATTAAGTTTGTTGTGCCAAAGCCAAGACTTAGTTGATTCAGGAGGAAATGGTTAGGAAAATGTATTGGATACATTGACATATGTATTAAATATATATATGTTTCGGACTTGGATGTCCACCTACCGGATCTAGGAATTGGATGGGATCCAATTGATCTTCGAGATCTACCTAATTAAATATCATATAGCTTGTTGGCCAAAGTCAAGGTTATGTGTTATTTAACGGGATCTTAGCCCACTAGGAAATTGGATTTCCCGAGTACTCGACAGAGGGTTAGAGACTTGTAGAAAATAGTGGGAGGCTAGTATTGAATTTGCAATTTCATTCAGATACTTAGCTTTACGCGCTTACAAAAATTATTTCGTCAATATTTTACTATTAGTTGGACTAATATATGTTATTTTTCTTGTAACAGTTTGACTGTACCCATATATCGTTAACTAGATAGTTAGACTATCGTAGTTAAGATGGCAAACAAAGCGAATGTCCGTGACATAATCATGGGTGATAATGTGTTTAAGGGCACGAACTTCACAGACTGGGAAATGAACCTAAGGATAGTCCTTGGGGCAGAGAGGCTGTTATACACCCATAGAGAGACCTCTCGGGCCGAGGCCCACTGAGCCACTTGAGCTGGAGTTATGGAGAACTCATAGTGATGATTGTGATACGACTCAGTCGATCATGCTTGCTTCCATGACTCAACACTTTCGTCGCCAGAATAGGGACTTAGATCCTTATAATATGATGGCTAGACTAAAGGATCTTCACCGCACTAATAAGCGGATGGAGAGGTATGAGTTGGTGAAGAAACTCTTTCGCTCCCGTATGACTGATGGCGCTTCAGTTGAGGTCCACGGAACTCAAATGATAGCTGACATTGATGAGCTAGCCAAGATTGGGAATAGTCTTGGAGGCTGAGCTGACTATAGACATGCTCTTACAGTCACTTCCCGATACTTGGAGGCAGATTATCATTAACTACAAGTTGATGGATACGGACGATACTCTTGGAGAGCTATTATCCATTCTTAAGGAGTCAGAGAAAGAGCTTCTTAAAGGCAACAAGCGCGAGGCGCACTTTGCATCGACCTCTCAGTCGTCAAGGGCTGGCCCAAGGCAACTGGAGGGGTGAAAAAGAAGAAGCATAAGAACAAGGGCAAGGCCAAGATGTCGATGGCTTCTGGGAAGCCAAAGGACAAGTCACAAGACATATGCCTTAAATGCGGCAAAAGAGGTCACTGGAAGCGTGACTGCCGCATGAACAAGGCGATCAGAAGGGAGATCAAGGCGGGCAAGGCACCGACCTCTGGTATGTTTGTTATTGAAATAAACATGGCTACTTCTAGTTTTAAAAATTGGATTTTTGATTCTGGTTGTGGTTCTCATATATGTACTGATGTGCAGGATCTGCAGAACAGCAGGACTCTGGCTTCAGGGGAGATTGATCTACGAGTTGGAAACGGAACTCCTGTTGCTGTTTTGGCCGTGGGCACTTTTGTATTAGAACTGCCCTCGGGGCATGTACTTAAACTAAATGACTGTTATTATGTACCTAGTTTGACTAGGAATATTATATTTGTATCTTTGTTAACCCGTAATGGGTACACTTTTGTATTTAGAAACACTGGGTGTTATTTATATAAAAATGATGCAGAAATATGCACTGCAGTTACAAATAATGGTCTTTATATTTTGAATATAAATGAATCTCCTACATATAAATTAACAAACAAAAGGCTTAAAAGGAGTGATCTAAAGGATGAAACTTATATGTGGCATTGTCGTCTGGGACACATTAACAAGACTCGCATATCCACACTTTCGAAGAGTGGGTACTTGGACGGATTTGATGTAAATTCATATGACGTCTGCGAATCTTGCTTATTAGGCAAAATGCCTAAATCACCTTTTAGCGGTAAAGGTGAACGCGCCACTGAACTGTTAGCCCTCGTTCATAGTGACGTATGTGGGCCCATGTCTAGCCAGGCTAGAGGTGGATATCGATACTTCGTAACCTTTACCGATGATGCATCACGTACGGTTATGTGTATCTAATGATGCACAAGTCGGAAACTTTTGAGAAATTCAAAGAGTTTCGACACGAATTGAAAAACAAACAGGCAAGAGTATTAAGACATTACGGTCGGACCGTGGTGGCGAATACTTAAGTAATGAGTTTCAAGATTACCTGAAAGAATATGGTATTCTTTCACAGTGGACTCCTCCTGGAACACCACAATTAAATGGTGTGTCTGAGCGGAGAAACCGTACCTTGTTGGACATGGTAAGGTCGATGATGAGTCGCACTGAGCTGCCAATTTCCTTCTGGGGATATGCATTAAATAGTGCAGTTCTTATTTTGAATAAGGTTCCGTCAAAGTCTGTTGAACAGACTCCATATGAGATATGGACAGGAAAGAAACCGGGTTTCTCATTCCTGAAGATTTGGGGTTGCTGGGCATACGTTAAACGTTGGAAGGTACCAAACTTGAACCCAAATCAGATAAATGCCTATTCGTTGGATATCCTAGGGAAACCAAAGGATATTACTTCTATCACCCACAAGAGAACAAAGTATTTGTTGCTCTACATGCGGTTTTCCTTGAGAAGGAATTCCTAAATGCAGAGTATTTAGTGGGAAGGAAAGTAGAACTCGATGAAGTGATGATGAAAGTCATAGTGAAACTGTTGGCAGTGAATTATCAACGGAACATGAACAGTCCATCCGAGATGAGACTGAACCACAATCTTCAAGTACACAAGGACCGCGTAGGTCGGAGAGAGTCAGAGTAATACCTGAGAGGTATGGATTCTTGATCTCACCTCATGTAGATATTAATCTTATTGAGGATACTGAACCGGCTACGTATGAGGAAGCGATACAAGGTATCGAATCCGCTTTATGGCAAGAAGCCATGAAGGCCGAAATGGATTCCATGTATACCAACCAAGTTTGGACACTGGTTGATGCACCAGAAGGCGTAAAGCCTATTGGATGCAAATGGGTCTTCAAGAAGAAGACTGACATGGATGGCAACGTACAAACGTACAAAGCTAGGCTTGTAGCGAAGGGATATCGTCAATGACTTGGAGTTGATTATGACGAAACCTTCTCACCCGTTGCCATGATTAAATCCATTCGGATAATGCTTGCAATAGCTGCATATTACGATTACGAAATATGGCAAATGGACGTTAAAAACCGCTTTCCTTAACGGAAAACCTTTCGGAGGATGTTTATATGCAACAGCCTGACGGTTTTATCGCACCTAGACTTGCAAACAAGGTTTGTAAGTTAAATCGGTCATTTTATGGACTGAAGCAAGCATCGCGGTCGTGGAACCAATGTTTTGATGAGATCATAAAAGAATATGATTTCATTCAAAACGAAGATGACCCTTGTGTATATAAGAAGGTTAGTGGGAGTGCACTGACTTTTATTGTCCTTTATGTCGACGATGTATTGCTTATCGGCAATGACATTCCCATGTTAACGTCGTGTGAAAGCTTGGCTTTCATTTAAATTCTCCATGAAAGATCTGGGAGAAGCAGCTTTTATTCTAGGAATAAAGATCTACCGGGATAGATCTAGAAAGCTACTTGGACTCTCCCAGAGTACATATATTGATAAAGTGTTGAAGAGATTCAACATGGATCAGTCCAAGAGGGGACTGTTACCAATATCACATGGCGTCTATCTATCTAGGGACATGTGTCCTAAAACACAAGATGAGAGAGACAACATGAGTCGGACTCCGTTTGCCTCGGCAGTCGGATCGATCATGTATGCCATGATATGTACACGACCTGATGTGTCCCATGCTTTGAGCATGTGCAGTCGATATCAGGCCGATCCAGGTAAAGATCACTGGATGGCGGTTAAGAGTATCCTTAAGTATCTTAACAGAACTAAAGATGTTTTCTTAATCTATGGAGATGGAGAACTTGAGGTATCTGGGTATACCGATGCAAGTTTCCAAACCGACAGAGACGACTTTAAGTCGCAATCCGGGTACATATTTTGTTTGAATAACGGTAGCAGGAGCAGTGAGCTGGAAATATTCCAAGCAAGATACTGTTGCCGATTCAACAACTGAAGCGGAGTACATTGCAGCAGCTGAAGCAGCAAAAGAAGCAGTTTGGATCCGTAAATTCCTAATTGGATTAGGAGTAGTTCCGTTAGCAGCTGAGCCCGTTCCATTGTATTGTGACAATAGCGGGGCTATAGCACAGGCTAAGGAACCAAGGTCTCATCAACGATCCAAACATGTTCTTCGACGATTCCATCTGATTCGAGAGATCATACATCGTGGCGATGTAAAGATCGAAAAGATCGCATCAGAGGATAATATTGCAGATCCGCTGACGAAGGCTATTCCTCGGGAAAAGTTTGAGCGACGTGTACATAGTTCAGGTATTAGATGCTTGAGTGACTGGCTATAGGCCAAGTGGGAGATTGTTACACAGTTATGACCCATAGCGTCACTATTTTGTAAATGATGTGATGTGTTTTGTACAAAATTAACTATGTAGTAGTGAAATTGCCTTTTACCGTTTTGTAATTTATTTACTTTGATATGTAAATGGTAAAAGTCCCTATGATTATTTCCGGATTGAGATGATATGAGACAGTATCAATCGATAAAGGTTTAATCATTAAATATCCCTAGTCATAGTATTATCGAGATTGGACATCGATAATGCGCAGAATAGACTAGTACTGCACTTGTGCGTGTTGTGAGGGCACAACGGCATAGTTCTCATATATTTAAGTATAGGATACTTATGCAAGTGCGGTAGGAGGTTGTGTTTTTACCGATGGTACGGAAAACAGCTTCGCTCTGGATAGACCCCGCGGAATCCCATTGGTAGTATGTCTGCGTGTCTATGGGAGTCCGCTTCAGGGTAGGTGCATATAGTCTTAACCTGAGACTTGCATCGCTAGTACTTGCGACAATCGGTAGACTTTAGTTTTGGTCGTCCAGGGCTTTAACAGGTTCTGTGTACACCTCTTCTAGGTTTATCAGGAATCGTAGTGTATTGGATGTGATGTCAAGACGGAAGTATCACTTCAGACATATGGAGATTATGATCGCGCAGGATACAGAACTAGTTTCTATAATGGTTGCAACCATCGGGATAATATGACAAGGTCAGGATTATCAGATTCAAAGAGACTAGTTGCTTGATGTCCGATATATGTATCGTACGGGGCAGACACATCTCCAGCCCCAGGCCTTACATGTGATCGTCCGATACTGGACTGCTATACACTATACTACGGTATACTACGCCTGTTATAGATCTTATATTCCAGTAAGAATATTTCTGGAGAATTGGGTAGGCATGGCTGGCGTTTTGCTAGAGGCTAACCTTGTCTTGTAAATCGGTAAAAACGTAGTACTTGGTACGTACGTGATCGGATAGTCCGACGACCGTATTTACTGCCAACATATCCAGAGATCTCTTGGGTCGCTTCCCGAAGATTCACCGATGACGTATGATTCGAACTTAGTTAATCTGGGATTAATTGCGGAGATACTTTTTCTTGGATAAAGTACTATTTGAAGAGAGAGAAAGATTAATTTGGAATTAATCGTTAAAATAATATATTCGATATATTAAACGAAATTCGATTTCGACGCAGAATTAAAATTAGATTTTAATTCGAGCAGCAAAAAGAATAATTTAGAATTAATTCATTAGCGACATGAATATTAATTATGCTAGGCACAATTATTTAATTAAATTCGATTTAAATAACGTCGCAACGGAAGTTCGTTAATTCGGAATTATCGAACCCGAGCCCGGGAGTGTTTGCGGGCCCACTCGCATTCGGAATTAAGTAGGGCCCACATGTCACATCAACCATCACATCACTTGTCATTAAATTCACTTTTGTGTGATGGGTTTAGGTGATAGTGTGTACAACACTCAAAGGCAAGGAATGGTGTTAGATTTGTGTCATAAACCTACCAAAGGTTTGGTAATTGTTTGAAAATTATTTTGACACAAATATAAATTGATTTTTGAAATTAAAATCATCACTCTCCTCTCTTTCCTCTTGACCGAAACTGTGAAGTTTCACAGCCCTCTCCACTTTTCTATTTTTGTTGCAAAAACTTGAAGAAATTGTGTTTGTTTGGAACATAAATTCACACACAAGGCTAGCACCTTCAAGGGATCATACAAAGGTGTTATGGGAAACTAATTCTTGAGCTTGGAAGGATCAAAGAAGGCTTGGAGCTTCCCCACTCACCTTGGCCGAAACCTTCACTGCACTAAGGAGAAAAGTTTTCATTTCATCAACGCATCTGCATTCCGATCTTTGTGAGTATGATTCCGCCATACTTCAATATTGTTCATTCATTTATATATATTTGTATGCTCTATTGATCTTGGGACATGGATTAGATTTTCCAACAGTTTCTATGAATAAGAGTGAGGTGGTTGATGGTGTTGATGATATTGATGTGAGCAATAACATTAGTGATGTTCATTTGGTTGTTCATGATGCCAATGAGATGCTTAAAGTTACTGTTAAGAGTGAATATCATATGGAGCAATCTGATTTTGGTTGTGAGGCCATGAGTTATGAGGTGCAAAAAGTGCATGTGATCGAATATATAGTGTGTGATCAGATCATGGATTAGTGTGTTGATTGTTTGAGGAATCGACATGAGCATGTTGAGTTTGTTTTAAATGAGGTTTCAAATGTGAATCCATATGGGAATCTCTTTAGGGTTGCAAGTGCAGTTAAGAATGAGAGTAGTAATAGAGAGATTGAGAGGGGGAAATATTTATAAAAAAAAGTCATTCATTGGCTTTATTGACTTTTGCTCACCATTCATTCTTTTCCATGTGATTTTATTTTGTTCTAGAATTGTCGTCATATTGACCTTGTCATTTTTATCTATGATCCGGGTTTGAATTCGAGGGTGAGTTTTTTCAAGAGAGAGAGAATGATATAATCCATAATGAGCTATGTTTGTTGGGCCAAGTTAACTCAAGTTGGCTGATTGCATGGCTTGGTCAAATTGGCGTATTTGGGCCATTTTGGTGGATTTTGAAGCTTCTTTTGGTAATGGAGTTTGGTCCATGCATGAGACTTTATTTGAAGGCTTTATTATTTCTAAGGCAAGAATGTAATGGGTCTTAGACGTGCATGGGCTGCCTTGATTGATTTTGGGATTAATTTCCGAATGGTGGATTAGCAATGACGGGATTTATATAGTCTTCTTATTTTGGACGTAACTTTCTTCTTCGATGTCCGATTTTGTGATTCAAGTTGCAATGGAAAGAGGACTCATGGAGCTAGTTTATGTGAAAGTCCAATTCAGAATTATTCTCTACAGCTTTTATGTTTTATATTTTTTAAGGTTATGTGATGTTTAAGTGATGAGTTGAACTTCAATTAAATTAGGAAGCCCATGCACAAAATTTTAAGGGATTTTATGTGTATTGGGTTTATTTTACTAGGGTTTTATTATGTTTGGGTAGAATTAGGGTTAGCCACCTATTTAAAATGGTATTATTAACTGTAAAAAAAAAACCTATCTTTTAATAAAAATCAATATTTTCTTGAGACTTGAGTAACCCTCAACTTGTTCTCATTGACTTTAGCTTAGAAAAGGCTTGCTAACCATTTGTGGCTCCATTTTAGCACTATAGGTTTCTGTTGCTTGCTCTTTAGAGATTTAGAGTTTTGATTCCATACTGTCTTGGCTTTCTTGGGAACGATCTCAATCTTGTATGGGTTTGCTTAGCTTATTCCAAGTAGGTTCTCATCATGGTGGAAACCTCTCGTAGTTATGGTTGATGGGTCTTCTCCCCTAAAGATAAACTGACTTAGACTAAAGAAGGGTTTGATGCTAGCAATAGGAACAACAAAGTCATTAATATCATTTATACTGTTGTTAGCTCTGCTGAATTTATGAGAATTTATATGTGTGAGATAGCCAATGATGCTTATGACATCCTTCAGACTGTGCATGAGGGCTCATTATCTGTTAAGAATAATAGACTCCAAGAGCTTTCCACTAGGTTTAAGTTCGTTAGGATGAAAGATGATGAGACCTTTGATGAGTTCTACGCTGAGATTAATGATATAGTTAACTCTAGTTTTAACATAGGCGAGACTATTCCTACAAATAGAATAGTTAGGAAAATCATTAGATCTCTGCCTAACCAGTTTTTTGCTAAGATCACAACCATCGAGGAAAGTAATGACCTAGATCACCTTAAACTAAAGGACCTCGTAGGAAAACTGCATGTGTATGAGAAAAGACTTCTTGGATATAGAAAGCCCAAGAACATAGCGATGAAGATCGCAAAGGAAGTTGGACATGATCCGTCGATTGATGATAATGATAATACTCACACAGATACTGATTTAGCCATGTTTGTTAAGAATTTTAAGAAATATCTTAAGATGAAGAAGAGTGGTCGTAACATTGATAAGGATAGAGAGAACAAACCTAGAGAGAGTAGGCGCGATATGAGTGAGTCTAGAGAGGATAAAGAGAGCAAATATCGCGCTATCCAAAGCCATGAATGTGAAGGGTATGGGCATATTAGATTTGAATGTCCCACATACATAAGCAGCCTCACTTGGTGATTCAGAATGTGGTTCTACTTCTTATGAGTCTCCTAATGAGAAAATAAATTTCATTACTTTTGCTGCTAGTATGGTAGGTGAGAGAGAGGATAACTTTAGTGATAAAGATGTTGGATTAGAATTATCTCATGATGACCTTTGTAGATGAGGACAATCTTCAAATAGCCTTCACTGATTTATTTAATGAGAGTCTAGCTATCAAGAAGACAAATATTGAGGTCAATAAGAGGCTGAAAGAAGTGGAGCTAGACAAAAATGAAGCTCAAGCTAAGTTTGAACAAAGCCTTGTGATGATTGATGACCTTGAGGAGAGGAATAAAGGACTAGTTGATATAGTCAAATTTTTAGAAGCAGAACTTGAAAAATGCTAGAACTGTTAGGGATATGCCCTATACCCAACTTGTGGATGGGCTATATGTACATGTATTTGTAATATTTTCATTAATTAATAAAATGGCAATCTTTATTATACGTGTCTTACATAAATTATTTGAATCATCAAACACTGTAATAAAGCCCTTGGAGTAATAAGATGATGGCTTCCATGCCTTATGAGAATCATTACTCTTAAACGTTCCTAGTCATAGTTTTGTGAATAATCTGGGCGTTCACAAAGCGGATCTCATATAATCTGCCCTTAAGTGGGGTAGCCGATCTCATAGGCTACTAGCGGAGATCCGTCCGCATGGTGTATCACATGGATGCATGATTTGCTCGTGTCCATCGAAATGACCGCCGAAAGTTTTCACATGGAGTGTTTATCCATGTGTCTGTGAGAAATTTCAAGTATCGGTTGTATGACTAGTCCTTAGACTTGAGGTCTTTACAATCTTATGAGTGGATCAAATAACTTTGACATTCTCCTTCTCAGGTTAAAAAGATCCAGTCATAAGGGTATGATTGGGTCATTTGTTGAAACACATGAAGTTTATAAAGATACAACAGAGAATCGCCACTCTCTTGGATAATATTTTCTTATAAGAGTAGTATCCCAGTTCGCGGGTTGATATGTGTGATCAGTGCTTGAGACTGTGGTCGCAGCGGAAGAATCATATGAGATTCTTGGGTTATTACGATTCATGACACTATCAACATCATACATTTGACCATATGGGTAGACACTTTCCGTACCATAGGTCAATAGGTGGGGATACAGTGAGGCGAGGGACCGTATCATATGTAAATCGCATACAGAATGGGTATATATATCTTTTCTTCTTATTTTGGGGCCTTGGCATGTTGCTAGATGTCAACCTTGGTCATTGAAATCGAACGACCATCTGATCGGAGGATAATTTATGTTCGATTAAATTATCACGATTCATTTCATGTCCAACTTGAGAGGAACCCAAAAGGTCACACACAACAAAGTCGAAATCAATGGTTAACAGTGCACAGTACAAATTTAACAGCATATATGATTGTTGTAGGAATTGTTCATAAATGGTTCAATGTATTTAATTATTGAACAGATCATTTATGAGGTTCCATAGTGGCTTAGGGATTGGTGAATGACGATAGGGACACTTTGGGAATTGGAATAAATAAATAAATAAAAACTTGAATAGTAACGTGAACAGTAACATGAATAGTAATTCGAATAGTAAATTTTTTATTTGTTATTTGTTTTGAATTCCAATTCGACCCAAACTCTTATTAGGGTTTTATAATCTCATTAAACCACTAAATTAAGATCCAATAGCTAAGATTAAATTAGCATTTATCCCACATCGGATTCTTAATTAATTTTGTTGTCTTTGGAGCACCTATATAAACTCAAAGAATTCTTTACAAATTTTTGCACCAAACCTTTCATATCTTGGGTTTATATAAGTGAGCAACTCTAAAGTTTAAGAGTAAGCCACTGATTTTGAGGATCCTTAAGTATAATTGACTAGAGGAACCTCGAGTTAAAAGTTTTGAGGTATTTGCCTAGGCTAGCACCAAGGGCAAAATACCCGTGCACTCAAGGCGTAGTCTTGCCGTTGAGTTTTGGCTTTGGTGTATGCATCTTTGGAGGCCACACACTTGGGTGGCTCTTTGTAATGTGGAAGAGCTTGCTGAGTTCGAGAAAAGCTTGTAGATTGGAGGGAGGACTGGAGGAGTCTTCGGTTCAAATAAGTCTTTTTCTTTCTTTATTTTAATTAGAGTTTTTATGATAGTTAGCTTGTTTAGGTTTATGTTATTTGCATGTTTTATGAGTTTTTATGCTTAGAATATATAGTAACATGCATAGGCTTGTAGAATAATCAAAACAAATGGGACTTGGGCAAAGGTATAGCGGCATCATAATTTCGTAATTTTTGATTTTCCGCTGCGCACTCGCGGCCGCTTCCCTACAGTGGTATCAGCGCGCCGTTTTTGTTTTGATTATTTCTCTCTCATTTGAACTCAAAATTGGGTGTGTAAAAGCTCCTTGGAATGCTAACACCCTGAACTTAATACCAATTTGTCCCTAAATCGTACTATTGACAATAATTTGACTTTTCTGAGTCATAAGACGCAACGACCCTTATGCGTGGTCTTATAACTTAGTGGCAAAGATTGGGTGTCCACAAGGACTAGCATAAGTTATGACATGTTTGATTTCCCAACCCAATGATCAAGGAATTGTGATTTATATCATAAATTGGTTGGGAACCTACCTAATTAGCGTATTTTATAACCACCGGCCCTAGTCAGAGTTATGGAATGATGATAATGGGATCCTTGCCCATAAGAAATCCATCATATTAGGGTTGATGCGATTTGCTTAAAATTTTAAAACATTTGAGTGGGAGCAACTTCATAATATTAAAAGCCCATGTTATCATGAAACATTAATGAAAACATATTCCTAATTTTAACATTCTCTCTTAACAGGTGGGTTAAAATATTTCACAAACATTCAAATGGAAAATAGAGTATCACTTCGTTCCATCCTTGATGAGCATAAGCTCAAAGGGGACAACTACAATGACTGGTTTAGAAACCTTAAAATTGTCTTACGACAATAAAAGATTTTCTATGTTCTTGAAATACCATTTCCCCCTGAACCCGCAGAAGATGCTGACCAAAATACATTTGAAGCTTGGAAGAAACACGTCGATGATGATGAGCAAGCAGTTTGCATAATGTTTGGCTATATGTCGGACGAACTTCAGAAAGCTCACAAAGATATGGATGCTCAAACCATCATCTTTCACTTGAAGGAGTTGTATACAACTTTCGTTCATATCGTGAGATTCCAAGTGTCATGTGTCTTATTCCAAACAAGGTATAAGGAAGGATATATTAGTGGACATGTGCTTAATATGATTGGCCACATTGAAAAATCCAACCTCAGGTTCATCATGGATCATGAGATAGGTCACAATCTAATTCTTCAGTCCTTACCAAAAGACTTCTCTAACTTTATTATGCAGTTTCATCTGTCTGATAAAGAACCTCCATTAGCAGAATTGCACAATCTGATAAAGCAATCAGAGAATGACTTGCACAATCTGGTAAAGGACAGAGTGCAGCGGAGACATTAGAACTCATACACTTTGATGTATGCGGACCAATATCAGTCACCGCTAGAGGTGGATTCTTCTACTTCATTACATTTATCGATGATCACTCGCGATATGGGTATGTGTACCTTATGCAGTACAAATCTGAAGCCTTTGAGAAATTCAAAGTCTTTAAAGCTGAAGTAGAAACCCAGCTTAATAAAAGTATTAAGTCACTAAGGTCTGACCGAGGTGGTGAATACTTAAGCGATGAATTTCAAGATTACTTGAGAGAAAATGGCATTGTTTCCCAGTGGACTCCTCCGGGAACTCCACAGCATAATAGGGTCTCCGAAAGGAGAAATCGGACATTATTAGATATGGTCCGTGTAGGCATTGCATTTTTGCATGTGAAACCCGATGATGAGTCTCAGTTGGAGGCACTACCTTTTTAGTTAAGGATATTGCGGGAAACGGTCATCGGAAAGGAATCGGTATTTCGTTAGATCCTTGTTCACTTATTTGGCGTCAAGCTCACTTGTTGGACCTCCGTTTAGATCACCTTTGGCCCAGAAAAAACCAAATCCTTTTAATCTAGCCCACACACGCCTAACCCACTCACCCAGCCAAACCAAGCCCACACGCCCACCATGACTAGGCCCACACGCCCATCACCCTAAATTACACCCAAATTAAATTAAATATTAATTAGATAATGTAATTGAATTAAATAAAATAATTAAACCATTTACCAATTAAATAAAACATAAAATATAATCCTACCTAATTTAGATAAATCAAATATATTAACTTCCTAACTAAACAAAATCATATACTAAATTGAAGAAATATCATGCCTAATTAAATCACTCATAACCAATTTAAATATATTGACTTCCTAATCTAAACCAATCTTGTCTTCATCAAATCCATTGCTTTAATTCTTGAACACTAAATCAAATCCCTTCCTTGTGAGACAAGGAGAAGCCCTAGCCCTTCTCTATATAAACAACCCCTAACCAAGACATGATTCCCGTAGCTCATACACACAACACACATGAAAATCACAGCAAGAAACCCTAGACATTACACGCAAATCACAAGAAAAATAGCAAACAATTCTCTTCATCCCCACCCTCACATTACCAAAAACAACAAGCCCTCAAACACCCTCATATTACCGAAAATAAAGCAGCCATTCATAGCCCCTACAACCATCAAAACAGCCCCCCTAATCACCACCTAAAACCAGCCCCATAAACCCCCACACATCACCGAAAATTACCCCAAAAATAGCAGCTACATACACCGCAAATTAACCCCAAAAACAGCAGCTACATGCACCGAACAGCCGCCCAAAATCACCTTAAAAAATCAGCAAATTAACCCCAAAAATAGCAGCAAATTAACCCCAAAAACAGCAGCCATTCACGCCAAAACAGTGACCTGAACAGTGAGCAGAAAATACATAGGAAACAGCAGCAAAACGGAGGCCAAACAGCAAACAAAACAGTAAAACAGTGAGCTAAAACACAAACCAGTGAACCGGAGAAGTTGAGGAGCTTTACCCTTCCGATCTCCGTGAAACGCAAGTCCGAAAGTTGGCAAAAAAGGTTAGACCTGAGGGTATTTTCCACATTCGTTTTCTGTTTTATTTTTATTATTCATTGAGTATTGTTCGCATGATTGTTATGTTAAAATGCATGTTGTGGCCCTTGAGTAGATAAATATGCATGGATTACGAAATATTATATGTTGTGGCCTTAGAATAAAATGAAAGACGTGTCAACTCTCGCGGTATATCGAATGGAAACCCAGACATAAATTTCATAGCCAATTCCGAATGGACGGTAGTATGATCTGTACTCGGGATACAACTCCACGTACCGCTTGAGTAAACGGCACTTTCTTTTGTTTTATGTTGCTTTAATTTATTTATTATTCGTCATTTAAATTCCGCATGTTACTTGTTTATGCATGATGTGATCGAGCTCATGGGTTTAGTAAATCGGATTAAAGGTCCCCTATTTGGAAGGGTTAAAACCCTTTACCACGATGTTTTGCCGCGCCGGTTGATGTGTGTTCGGTTGAATGTAAGATATGTTCAATCAGGCATACTAAGTTTGATATTATTGTCTTTATTCTTTGTATGTATGATGCGATCGAGCGCATGGGCTTAGTAAGTCGGATTAAAGGTCCCCTATTTGGAGGGGTTAAAACCATTTACCACGATGTTTTGCCGCGCCGGTTGATGTGTGTTCGGTTGAATGTAAGAAAGAAACGTTCAATCGGGCATACTAAGTTTGATATTATTGTCTTTATTCTTTGTATACATGATGTGATCAAGTGCATGAGCTTAGTAAGTCGGATTAAAGGTCCCCTATTTAGAGGGGTTAAAACCCTTTACCACGATGCTTTACCGCGCCGGTTGATGTGTGTTCGGTTGAATGTAAGATATGTTCAATCAGGCATACTAAGTTTGATATTATTGTCTTTATTCTTTGTGTACATGATGCGATCGAGCGCATGGGCTTAGTAAGTCGGATTAAAGGTCCCCTATTTGGAGGGTTTCAAACCCTTTACCACGACGTTTTGCCGCGCCGGTTGATGCGTGTTTGGTTGAATGTAAGAAATGTTCAATCGGGTATACTAAGTTTGATATTATTATCTTTATCTTTGTACGCATTGTAATGAAAAGCGCATGGGCTTATTGTGTTGGACAAAAGGTTCTCCATTTGGGGGAAGAAAAGCCTAAAAGGCTACCTTTACAACGATATTTGCCGCGTCTTTCATATATTGATTGCATCATCTATCCCTGTCTTGGCTGGATTTATTACCATTGGTACACCCATATTATTAGCCTTGCGCTTTCCTTTGTTCACACACAAACCAAAACCCTCATTCACGTTAAGACCTAAGCCTTTTCACGCTAATCACACCTTCACCCACTTAGCTTCAGCGCACGCACAAAGCCCTCCTTCACGCCCACTGCCTCACGCACAAACTGACATCAAATAACCCTCAAATTAACGCCTAAACACCTAGCCACAAAGACACCACATGCACGAGAAAACCACTGCCTTTTGCCCACATACTGCCGCACCTAACTCCCTACAAATCACTTCAGATTGCCGTGAAAAGAACCCCCCAAGCAGCCCAATTTCACACACACAACCAGCACCAAATCTGCCCACAAAATAATAGACCATTGCCGATCAAATACAAAGCCACCTAGACCATTCACGCATGTATTATGAAGTTTCATATAGTTATCTTTACCTTTGTACGCATCGTAATGAAAAGCACATTTATCCTATTGGTTGCATCACTTACCTTAGTCTTGGCTTAACGTATTACAATTTATATATCCATGTCATGATGGCATTTGAGTATTATTTCTTGTGGTATATCGGATGGAAACTCAGACATAAATTCCGTAGCCGATTCCGAATGGACGGTAGTGCGGTCTGTACTTGGGATACAATTCCACGCACCACTTGGAAAAGTGCTCACATGTGTGTTTGTGTCCATATTAGTTATCTTCTTTTGCACCACGTCATAGCATGCTTACTTTAATGCCTAATTGCATCCTTAAGTGTCTTTTTGCATTATGTACTTAGTTGACTCTTTCATTTACACATGGACATGTAATGACCATTTGTTTATGCTTCCGTACGTATAAGTATGATATGTCTACAAAATCACATGGTCGCCATTATTTGATTCGCTTTTATGTGTGTTTGCGTGGTTAGTGTGTGCTTGTGTTTCCATGAATACAATATGCCAATGAAGTTGTGTGTTCATTGCTACTTTGATTTACTTTCAAGCATGCAATCTTAAATGTAAGATATATGCAAATTTAAGTGTAAGTTTTATTTTTGCGCATATGAACTTAGAAGCATGATACTCTTGGAAATAAGTGTTACTTAAGCTTGATTAAATTATTACACAAATCCTTTCATTACAAGTGACATAAGTAAGGGACCATTCTGAACCCAACGGTTTGAGGTCTTCCCTTGCGAGGGGTGAGTGCGGCCTTAAATCTGATTTTCCTGGTTCACACCGGGTGGCGACTCCATTATTCTCTGGTTTAGTCCCCTGTGGCTACTCCGTACTCCCGACTAGGCCGCGAGCCTAGAACAGCATGCGTCACCCCAGATCCTGTGTTCCCACAGTCCGATCAATGATGTCAGGCACGGATCTACCTCTTTCATTTTGGGGTCTTTCTTTAGAAACTGCAACACTACTACTAAACCAAGTTCCTTCCAAGACTGTTAGTCAAACACCATATGAGTTATGGTCTGGGAAACGTCCTAGTCTTAGTTATCTAAGAGTTTGGGGATGTGACACATATGTTCAGCTCACACAAACTAACAAATTGGATGACAGGGCAGTTAAATGTAAGTTTGTAGGATATGCCTTGAACTCAAGAGCAAAAATGTTCTACGTCTAAAATGAACAAAAAACATTTGTCTCACGAAATGCTAAATTTCTAGAGAATGAATTCCTTCTCAAGAAACATAGTGGGAGTAGGCTTGACCTCGATGAGGTACGAGAAGAACAAACTTACATAGAACTAGACCCCAGCTCCCTCAAAAGGGCAGTGACGGAACAACCACAAGGTTATGAACTTAGAAGGTCTGGTAGGGAAAGACATAAGCCTGAAAGATATGGTTTCCATATTAATGAGAAACATGATCAGGTCATTGATAATGACGATCCCACCAGTTATGACGAAGCAATGCGTGACATTGATTCAGTCAAATGGCTTGAGGCCATGAAATCTGAAATAGACTCTATGTATTAGAATCAAGTCAGGGACTTGGTGGAAAATCCAAGGAATTGACTATGACAAAACCTTCTCGCATGTTACAATGATAAAGTCCATTCGAATTTTACTGGCACTAGCTGCACACTTTGATTATGAGATTTGGCAGATGGATGTCAAAACAGCTTTCCTTAATGGGAACCTCGTAGAGGAAGTCTATATGACACAACCTGAGGGTTTTGCATCTAAGGATGATCATAATAAAGTATGCAAGATTAAACGATTCATTTATGGACTCAAGCAAGCCTCTAGAAGTTGGAATATACGATTTGATGAGACAATCAAAGAATTTGACTTCATCAAAAATGTAGACGAGCCTTGTGTTTACAAGAAAAGTAGTGGGACTGCTGTTGTATTTCTTGTATTATATGTCGATGACATATTAATCATCGGGAATGATATTCCCATGATGCAAGCCACCAAGCAATGGTTATCTCAGAATTTCTCCATGACAGATTTGGGAAAAGCAGCCTACATCCTCGGCATTAAGATCTACCGTAATAGATCTAAGAGGTTGTTAGGACTTCCTCAATCTACGTACATAGATAAAGTTTTGAAAAGATTCAAAATGGAAGATTCCAAAAGAGGCCATTTACCTACTTGTCATGGAATCAAATTATCTAAGGAGTAATGTTCACATACTCCTTCAGATAGAGAGCGTATGAGTAGGATCCCTTATGCTTCAGTAATAGGATCGATCATGTACGCCATGCTATGTACAAGACCTGATGTCTCTTATGCTCTTAGCATAACGAGCATGTATCAGGAAAATCCTGGTGAGCAACACTGGGCAGCTGTCAAAACAATCCTCAAGTATCTGAGAAGAACTAAGGATGTGTTTTTGACATACGGAGATTGTTCTGAGATGAAAGTCATTGGTTACTGTGATGCGAGCTTTCAGCCCGATAGGGATGACAGCAGATCGCAAACAAGATATCTGTTTACTTTGAATGGCGGTGCTGTCAGTTGGAAATCTCAAAGTAGTCAACTACAGCGGACTCTGCCACTGAAGCCGAGTATATTGCAGCATCTGAGGCAGCTAAAGAAGCAGTCTGGATAAAGAAGTTCATCACGGAGCTGGAAGTGTTTCCCACGATAAAGAATGGCGTCACGATGTACTTTGACAACACGGGGGACATTGCTCAATTAAAAGAACCAAGGTCCCACCAGAAATCCAAGCATGTACTCAGGAGATTTCATCTCATCAGGGAGATTGTTGAGAGAAAAGAATTTATTATAAAGAAAATACCCACATAAGATAATCTTACAGATTCTCTGACTAAAGGGCTGACTCAACAAAACCATGATAGGCACACCCGGGAGTATGGTGTCCAGATTCATACTAGTTGGCTATAGTGCAAATGAGAGATTGTTAGGGATATGCACTATACCCAACTTGTGGATGGGCTATATGTACATGTATTTGTAATATTTTCATTAATAAATAAAATGGAAATCTTTATTATACGTGTCTTACATAAATTATTTGAATCATCAAACACTGTAATAAAGCCCTTGGAGTAATAATATGATGGCTTTCATGCCTTATGAGAATCATTACTCTTAAACGTTCCTAGTCATAGTTTTGTGAATAATCTGGGCGTTCACAAAGCGGAGAGACTAGCATGATGATATGATCCGCCCTTAAGTAGGGTAGCCGATCTTATAGGCTAATAGCGGAGATCTGTCCGCATGGTATATCACATGGATGCATGATTTGCTCGTGTCCATCGAACTGACCGTCGAAAGTTTTCACATTAAGTGTTTATCCCATGTGTCTGTGAGAACTTTCATGTATCGATTGTATGACTAGTCCTTAGACTTGAGGTCTTTAAAATCTTATGTTTGGATCAAATAACTTTGACATTCTCCTTCCCCGGTTCAAAAAATCCGGTCATAAGGGTATGATTGGGTCATTTGTTGAAACACCTTAAGTTTGTAAAGATACAACAGAGAATCGCCACTCTCTTACGGGTTGATATGTGTGATCAGTGCTTGAGACTGTGGCCGCAGCGGAAGAATCATGTGAGATTCTTGGGTTAGCATGATTCATGACATTATCAACATCATACATTTGACCATATGGGTAGACAATTTCCGTACCCTAGGTAAATATGTGGGTATACAGTGAGGCGAGGGAGCGTATCATATGTAAATCGCATACATAAGGGGTATATAAATCTTTCCTTCTCATTTTGGGGCCTTGGCATGTTGCTAGATGTCAACCTTGGTCATTGAAATCGAACGACCATCTGATCGGAGGATAATTTATGTTCGATTAAATTATCACAATTCATTTCATGTCCAACTTGAGGGGAACCCAAAAGCTCAAACACACAACAAAGTCGAAATCAATATTAATGGTTAACAATGCACAATACAAATTTAACAGCATATATGATTGATGTAGCAATTGTTCATAAATGGTTCAATGTGTTTAATTATTGAACAGATCATTTATGAGGTTCCATAGTGGTTTAGGGATTGGTGAATGACGATAGGGGCACTTTGGGAATTGGAATAAATAAATAAATAAATAAAAATGTGAATAGTAATATGAATAGTAAATTTTTTATTTGTTATTTGTTTTTAATTCCAATTCGGCCCAAACTCTTATTGTGGTTTTATAATCTCATTAAACCATTAAATTAAGATCCAATATCTAAGATTAAATTAGCATTTATCTCACATCAGATTCTTAATTAATTTTGTTGTCTTTTCAGCACTATATAAACCCAAAGAATTTTTTACAAACTTTTGCACCAAACCTTTCATATTTTGGGTTTATATAAGTGAGCAACTCTAAAGTTTAAGAGTAAGCCACTGATATTGAGGATCCTTAAGTCTAATTGACTAGAGAAACCTCGAGTTAAAAGTTTTGAGGTATTTGCCTAGGCTAGCACCAAGGGCAAAATACCCGTGCACTCAAGGCGTAGTCTTACCATTGAGTTTTGGCTTTGGTGTGTGCATATTTGTAGGCCACACACTTGGGTGGCACTTTGGAATGTGGAAGAGCTTGCTGAGTTCAAGAAAAGCTTGTAGATTAAAGGGAGGACTGGAGGAGTCTTCGGTTCAAGTAAGTCTTTTTCTTTCTTTATTTTAATTAGAGTTTTTATGATAGTTAGCATGTTTAGGTTTATGATCTTTGCATGTTTTATGAGTTCTTATGCTTAGAATATATAGTAACATGCCTAGACTTGTAGAATAATCAAAACAAATGGGTCTTGGGCAAAGGGATAGCGGCATCATAATTTCATAATTTTTGATTTTCCGCTGCGCACTCGCGGCCTCTTCCCTACAAGAACCTAGTTTTCTGTATTTTCTAGCGGGACTGATAAACTAGATCGCATGTTCGAAATTAGCATTGAGTCCAATTGTGATAAGGCGTCATCGTCTAGAGTTGTATTGATCCCTCCTAAACTTGACTTAGGTAAGAAACATGTTGATTATAGTCATGTGATTCTTTATGTTGTTCTTCGTCCTGTGTCCCAACCTCAATCTAGAGATGTGGTGGGTAAACCTCGCTTTCGTCTGAAGTTTGTGCCGGTTTGCCATCACTGAAGCAAGGCATGACACATTAGGCCTAAGTACTTCATGTTGCACAAATAAAAGAAAAGGCCTAAAAGTGTCTCATCTAAATTTGATTCTTCAAATCTAGTCAGTGAAGTTTTTGCACTAGCTAAAAAGACTCAACAAATTAGTGAGAAACTTGCACTGTTAACTAGGAGTCCTCAAGTGGAAATTCCTAAGAGAGTTTGGGTAAGGAAGCGAGATGACTTCTCATCTACTTTCGAATGCCTTAAGCCCGGCATGCATGGTGAGAGTGCACTTCGGTGTAATTCTTCTTAGATGTTGCATTCATTTTTCCCATTGTATGTGTGTGTGTTTTATGTATTTGCATGACTGCATGTTTCTGTTTTCACTACATATGGGTGTGTGTTTGTTTTTGTTGTATGTCATTTAATATATATGATGGAAACCCGGACATAAACTTTATAGCTGATTCTGAATGGACGGTAGTATGATCTGCACTCAAGACTACAACTCCACGTACCATTGGATAATAACAAGTCATGTTATGTCTTTTATTATTTTTATGAAAAAATATAAAATAAAAATACCAAAAAATATTTTATGGCTTGTTATAGCATGAAAAGTTTGTTACATGTGATCCTGGTATGTAGGATATATGGTTATGCATGTATAATATGCTTTTACTTTTCTTGATGCTCTATGTGCATGAGTGTGTGTGATGGAAAACCTTAGTATATCTTGTGCTTGTATTTCACATACACATTTTTATTGTTGTCGAGGCTTGGTCGCATGTATGAGTTTTTGGATTGGCAGTCTAATCTCTGTCATACCTAGATCACCTAATATTGTGACCTTTGACTAGATGATCTTATGTTATCCCCTTGTAAAAGTAAAAGAAAAAACAGTTTAAATGAGTCTCAAGTGAAAAATAGCCAATGGGTCAAAATTCAAAAAATAAGGGAAAAACCCTTCAGTCGAAAGAGTTTATTTAAGAGCTCATATTTAGAGGGAGAATATTATAGCATGCAAACAATGTTGCTTATTTTCAGGTCCTAGCGGTGCCAAGTTTAAACACTTATTTTGTGGACTTTGTGTGTCAATAGATGAGATTTCTTTTCATGTGTCCCTCTCATAAAATAATGTCTTAAGCCTTGAATCGTTGTGCACTTATTTTTCACACAAGTGATTTCTATGCTTTTATATAATTGGATTTAAGAGCTCAATATATATTTGAATTTAACTAATCAAATAGTAGTTGATTATATAGTTAGACTATAGTAATCATTATATTTGATTGTACCTGAAATCGTTGATTGGATAGTTGGACTATTGGAATCAAGATAACTGAAAGATTAGCGTTTAAAACATAATCCTGGGTGAAAAATGTCTTTAAGCGGCTTCAATTTTCAAATTGGGAATAGAACCTCAGGATAGTCCTGGGAGCCGAGAAGTTACTTTATTTAATAGAGTGACATCTCGGGCCTGAGCCCGGAGTTGAGCAAATAGTGATGCATAAGCTTTGGAAGACTCATGGTGATGATAACTTTAGTGCTCAATCTGTTATGCTTGCCGCAATGATTCCTTAATTTCTTCGTCGGAACTAAGGATTAGATCCTTGTAGTATGATATTGAAATTGAAGGATCTTCATAGATCAATTCTTAGATCTTAGAAGTACTAATTGCAATAGAAGACTCTTGGAGAGTTAATGGCTATGCTCAAGGAGACAGAGCCAAAGCTTGCAAAATGGGGCAAAGGTTAAATCGTCACAGTCTTCTGGGAAGACAAATGACATATCCCAAGATGTCTGCCTAAACTGTGGCAAACAGGGTCACTGGAAGCGTGACTGCCGTATAGACAAGGCAGACATGAAGGAAGTGAAGAAGGACAAGGCTCCGACTTCGGGTATGTTTGTTATAAACATGTCCACTACTGGTTTTAAAATTGGATTTTAGATACTGGATGTGGTACATAAACATATGTATTGATGTGCGGGATCTGCTGATTAGCAGGAGACTGGCTTCAGTTGAGATCGACTAATGAGTCGGAAACGGGACGAGAGTCGCTATTTTGGCTGTGGGAACCTAAGTTTTGGAACTGCCATTTGGGCATGTACTTAAATTATGAAACTGTTATAATGTATCTAGTTTGACTAGGAACATTATATCTATATCTAGTTTAACCTGTTGTGGGTATACCTTTATATTCTAGAACATTAAGTGTTTTGTTATAAAGATGATATTGAGATAAGCACATTAGATGTGAATAACAAAATTTATATTTTGAATATAAATGAATCTCAAACATATAATATGACAAACAAAAGCTAAAACTTTATAAATCTGTTGAGACTTAAAAGTGGCATTGTTGTTTGGGACACATTAACAAGACACGTATATCCACACTTTCGAAGAGTGGGTACTAGGACGGATTTGATTCTAATTCAAATAATGTCTACGAATCTAGTTTATTAGGCAAAGTGCCTAAGACACCTTTTACTTGGTAAAAGTGCAAGTGTCACTGATCTGTTAGCCCTCATTCATAGTGACGTAAGTGGGCCCATGTCTAGCTAGGCTAGAGGTGGATATGAATACTTCATAACCTTTACGGATATGACATCGCGTTACGGTTATGTGTATCTTATGAAACACAAGTCAGAAATTTTTGAGTAATTCAAAGAGCTTCGACACGAAGTAAGAAAACAGACCGGTAAAAGTATTGAAAACATTACGGTCAGACCATAGTGTAAAATACTTAAACATATAAGTTTCAAGATTACTTGAAAGAGTATGGTATTCTTTCATAGTGGACTCCTCCCGGGACACCTCAATTTGACAGTGTGTCCGAATAAAGAGACCGAACTTTGTTGGACATGGTAAGGTTAATGATGAGTCGCTCTGAGCTACCAATTTCTTTCTGAGGATACGCATTGAACAGTGCAATACTTATTTTGAATAAGGTTCCATGTAAATCTGTTAGACAAAATTCATATTAGATATGAACAGGAAAGAAATCGGGTTTCACATTCCTGAAGATTTGGGAATGCTGGGCATATGTTGAATGATACCAAACTAGAACCCAAATCGGATAAGTGCATATTTGTAATTGGTTGTCCTATGGAAACCAAAGTATAGTACTTATACAACTCACTAGAGAATAATATAATTGTTGCTCTCCATGCGGTTTTCCTAAGAGGAATTCATATATGCAGTGGTAAGTGAGAGGAAAGTAAAACTCGATGAAAATCGGAGTAATAATGTTCCAGGCACCGAATCCTCACGGAACACCAACAGTTCATCAGGGATGAAACTATACCAATAATCTTCGAATACACAAGAACCGCGTAGGTCGGAGAGAGTCGGAAAACAACCTAAGAGGTATGGATTTCTGATCTCACCTCATATAGATTTCAATCTTATTGAGGAAAGTGAACCGGCTACGTATGAGGAAGTGATACAAGGTATCGACTCCCTTTATGGCAAAGTGTCATGAAGTCCGAAATGGATTCAATGCATACCAACTAAGTTTGGACACTAGTTGATGTACCAGAAGACATTGTGCCTATTGGTACTATATGAGTCTTCAAGGAAGACATACATGGATGGCAACATACAAATGTACACAGCTAGGCTTGAACAGAAAGGGTATCGTCAACGACATAATGTCGATTACGATACTTGTTGCCATGATTAAATTCATTTGGATAATGCTTGCTAATGCTGCATATTTCATTTATGAAATATGGCATATGGACGTCAAAACTGCTTTCCTTAACGGAAACCTTTTGGAGGATGTTTACAACATCGTGACTGTTTTACCGTACCGAAACAAGCAAAAAAAGGTTTGCAAGTTAAATCGATCCATTTATGGATTGAAGAAAGCATTGTGTTCTTGGAACCAACATTTTGATGAGATCATAATGGTATATGGTTTCATTCAAAACGAATATGATTCTTGTGTATATAAGAAGGTTAGTGGGAGCGCACTGACAATGAATGTCATATAAGTTGATGATATATTGCTAATTAGCAATAACATTCCCATAAAATAATCAGTGAAAGTATGGCTTTCATTAAAATTCTCCATGGAATACCTGAGAGAAGCAGGCTTTATTCTAGGAATAAAGATTTACTGCGATAGATCTAGAAAGTTGCTGACAACCCTCCCAGAACTCGTACGTTTTTTGAAATGTATGTGATCTGATGTCTCATATACTTTGAGCATATGTAGATGCTATAAGGCTAATCCAGCTGATGGTCACTGGATTGATGTAAAGAACATCCTTGAGTATCTTGGACGAACTGAGGATACTTTCTAGAAATATGGGGAAATGAGAACTTGAGGTGACTAGGTTCACCGCTGCAAGTTTCCAAACCGACAAAGACGACTTTAAGTCGCAATAAGGGTACATATTTAGTTTGAATAACGGAACAGTGAGCTGGAAATCTTCAAAGCAAGATATTATTGCCGAATAAATAACGAAAGCGGAACATTGCTACAGCTGAGGCAGCAAAAGAAGCATTTTGGATCTATATAATCCTAATTGGATTAGGTATAGTTCTGTTAGCAGCTGAGCTAGGCTACAGCAAAGGCTAAAGAATTACGGTCTCATCAACGATCCAAGTATATACTTCGACTATTTCATCTGATTCGTCGAATCATACATCGTGGTGATGTGATGATCAAATAAAACGCATCAGATGATAACATTGTAAATCCGCTGACGAAAGCTGTTTCTCTCAGCAGAAATTTGAGCAACCCGTACATAGTCAGGTGTTAGACACTTGAGTGATTGGCTATAGGCCAAGTGGGAGATTTTTGGACAATTATGACCCATAGCATCACTATTTGTACAGAACATAGCGTTGTTGTACAAATTAACTATGTGACAAAGGAAATTGCTCTTTTATCATTTGTAATTGGATTACATGGATATATAAATGATAAAAGTCCATATGATTACTACCAGATTAATAAGATATGAGACAATATTAATCCACTAAGGTTTAATCATTAAATATCCCTAGTCGTAGTATTATCGAGACTGGACATCGATAATGCGGAATAGGCTAGTATTACACTTGTGCGCATTATGGAGGCATAATGGCATAGTTCTCATATATTTGGGTATTGGATACTCATGCAAGTGTAATAGGAGGTTATGTTTACCGATGGTATGGAAATAGCTTCACTCTGGATAGACCCCTTTCGGAATCTCATTGGTAGTATTACTATGTGTCTATGGGAATCCGAATCAAGGTAGGTGTATTTGGTCTTAACCTGAGACTTGCATCGCTAATACTTGCGACAATCAGTATACTTTGGTTTTGGTCGTCCGGGGCTTTAACAGGTTCTATGTACGCCTCTTCTGGGTATACTGAGAATCGTAGTGTATTGGATGTGATGTCAAGATAGAAGTATCACTTCAGTCATATGGAGATGATGATCACGCAGGATACGGAACTGGTACTCTTGTATGCTGCAACTATCAGGATAATATGGCAAGGTCATGATTATCTGATTATAGAGACTAGTTACCATAGATCTGATATATGTTTCGTACGGGGCAGACACAATTCCAGCCCCAAGCCTAGCATGTGACATTCGATACTGGATCGTAATACGCAATACTACGTATGCTACGCCTGACAAAGATTACATATTCATTTACAGAATATTTCTGGAGAATTGGGTAGGCACGGTGTTTTGCTAGAGGCCAACCATGTCTTGTAAATCAGTATGAATGTGGTACCGGGTACGCACGTATTCGGATAGTCTGATGATCATATTTACTACCAACATATCCAGGGATCTCTTGGGTCGCTTCCCGAAGATTCACCGTTGAGATTTGACTCGAACAGAAAATTAATTTGGGATTAATTATGAGAGAGAAAATTAATCTGGGATTAATTACAGCAATAAATTAATCTGTGATTAATTAAAAGAGAAAGAATTAATCTGAGATTAATTCCGTCGAGAATTTATTTGAGATTAAATTCGTCGAGAAGAGAGAACGCGATTAATTTAGAATTAATCGGTAAAGTAAATTTAATAGTGAAATTAGATTTTACTATTTAGTTTATTTAATTGGGCTAAAATAATATATTAGATATATTAAATGAAATCGGATTTCAAAACGGAATTAAAATTGGATTTTAATTCAAGCGAACGAATTAATTTGGAATTAATACGCGAGCGACTTCCGTAATAATTTTGTTAGGCATTATTATTTAATTAAATTAGATTTAATTACGTTGCGACGGAAAATTCGTTTAATCGGATTAAACGAAACCAAGCCCGAAGTGTGTTGAGTAAGCCCACTTGAATTTTGAATTTAAAGTGGGTCCCACCAACTTACATCATAAGTCACCTTTTTGGTGATAGACATGATTGATGGGTTTTGTTGGAAACTTGTTCAACACACTTTGTATTTCTTTTTTGGAAAATGATATACAAAACTTAAGTGACTTTGACTTGGGTATTATGTTTTTAGAAACAAAATACAAAGAAAACTTATCTCCTTGGAGGAGAAATTTTTTCTTTCATTTTCTTCCAAGCTAGCACTTAAATGAGTGAATCAATGTGATAGAGAAACTCACCAAAGTGTTGGAAACACTCAAGAAGGCTTGGAGCTTCTACCGAAATGCATAAAAAGTTTTAAACTCATTCGATCAATGTGAGTATTTTCCGCAACTCTCTCTGATTATTTCACATACAAATCACTCTTAAACGATCTTGGCATGTTTTAGGAACACTTACACGTACGTCGCGGACTGGTTTTGAGGTGCAACTTAAAACGCTTGTAACTTTCTCGTCCCTTGGCCAGATCATGTGTTATTTATATGTACGCGATCGTCTTCGAGTCTACTTTCTAATGACTCTGACCTCATATCAATTGGAGCTCTAAATCGTATGGAATGTCCAAAAAAATGAATATTATTCTGATATTTTCATCTGATGTTGTCTAAATACTTGTCCAATTACTCCAAAATCTTCAAGACTCATTACAACTTAACTAAACTTATTTTGTTACTGAATTTATAAACACACATGGAACTAACACTTTCAATTTTTATTTCGTGCTATAGTTTTTTTTTCATTGCAGATCAAACCGACCCCAAATGTGAAAACTAGGGCATCAAGCAGTCAATGGCAGAGCCGCTAAATGACCTGTGGGTTAAAAATTTCATTAAATATATTTGATAAATTAATGAAAGATCTACCAAGTGCCATAAATAATAAACTAGACTATAAAAACAAGAGCGCAGATATTTGTATAAAGAATAGATAAAACTGTGATAAAATTTAATCACAAAATACTATTACTCTACAGTTTAAAAATAATTTTAACACAAAACACCAATAAAATATTATGAATGATTTTATCACCCTTTTATATCTCCTCTGTACAAATATCATTTTATAACAATAATGACAACTTGGCAGTTACGTAACTACTGGAAATTCAAAAATTGCCAGCTTCATAACAATCTCTCAATATATTTCTGACATAACAAAGAAAGAGAAATACAGAATTAACAGTAGTTGTGCTTGTGCAATGCATGCATGGGACTAACATTTTATTTGAAAATTCATTATCATCATCAGCTTCGTCTTGGATCACGAGCTCTCGATTGGTTGCTTTCACGTTTTTAACATATAATATAAAAAAGTAGCTGCTGCTTCCTGCTATCTCTGAATCCCCAGGTCCCACTGATGCCTTTGTCCTTTTCCTACGAAAGTTTAGTTATTTATATATTGTTAATTGTTTGCTGTAGAGTTTAACCATTATATTTTTGATATAATATTTATAAAATAATTTATATTTTCAGTCGTGTATAAATGGGAAATGATATTTGTACGAAAAAAATATGATAAAATTATATTAAGTTTTAATATTTGAATTTAATGTGATTTTTTAACAAATAAAAACGTTCTTATCTATTAATAAACACATTATCACTGTAAATAAAAATCATAAAACTATATTTTTCTATTATAATTTTAACGACAGGAAAATAATGAGCTAATTGGTAAAAGTAAGAAATATTAGGAACCTAAATGTCCTTTCCCCTCTAAAAAAATCCTACTTTATTTTTCTTTTTAATGCTAACATAGCACCAACCATGTTTATTTCCTGGTTCATCTTAATTTTTTTTTTTTTTTTTTTGGTTTTAAAAAAAAAACCTTGTAAATAAATGGTCCTGACAGCACAGGCATGCATGCCTTAAAGCTGTAAAAAGAGTAATGGAACACAGTCAATTAATTTAAATCTTCTTTACGGAAAGGGGAAAAGGAATGAAACACGTTTATTTCTCCAGCAGCCTACTCAAATGGTGTAAATTTTCAGTTGTTGCGTTAAGGGACCGCAATTCTATTGCTTCTGACACAAGTTTGAATATGTGAAAATCACTGCAATAATTTTTTGCCCTCTCTTTAACTTCTCCATAATTTTATATCTCTCTATATATATATATATATATATATATATATATATCTAAAATCTATTCGAATAGCCTAGATATAGATAAATCTAACCTATATATTCATAATTTTATAAGATAATGAAATATTTTGAATTTGTAGAGACTCAACTAATACTCTCGCAAATTCTCTGTTAGATAATCATATATATTTTTTTAATCCCTAATCTATGAGATATTACCAAAAATACATGAAACTTGAAATGAAGGTCGACATATTTTGGGTCGATGAGGGGAGGGCATTATACATTACTATAGTTTTTTTTTTTTTTTTTAAATCGTTGGAAACCTCATCGTCAGATCACATATTTCGAGTTTAAACGGAGCAGGTAAAATCTTCGGCTGTCTCACACTCTTACAAAAAACGCATTCATGAATTCGAACTCATGACCTTAATGTGAGATCATAAACCCTACACCACCAAACCACGCCTCTTAAGGACTACTATAGTTAATATTGTAGACTTCTCAAATATGAAATTATTAGTGAAACTACTTGATACAAAAGCTAATGTGATAAGCAAGAGTCTTACAATAATATTAAAAACGAGTTTTAATATACCCTTTTATGTGAAACCTCAACTATATATAGAACATAATATTATATAAAACGTGATTTGAGACATCAGAAATAGGGGAAAATGAGCAAAACTCTCTTAATATTTAGTTAAATTAAATAAGAATCTCAGAATATTTTAAAATTAAATGAAACTCTCATATAGAGGATTTTGCCATAAATATATTTGTTATTATATGGTAATATTCACAAATAAATAGATGTAATTTCAAATGAATAAATAAAATAATTTTTATCTTTTAAATATCTTTTAATTTAGTTTGAACTAGTCAAATTAATAAGTAAAAATCTCATGTAGGATAATTTCGTTTAATTTTAAAATAATTTGAAGTTTCCTTCATTTTCCCCTCAGAAAACTCTCATCATGTAAAGCATTGACTAAGACTTGAAATACAAGTTTGTAGATAAAATAAATAAAAAAGTGAATCAAAAACTAAAATAGAGTTCATATGAAGAAAAAATTGAAATAATAGGAGTGATATTTGAATAAAAGAGTGACAAAATAACCTCCAAAATTACCTAATATTATTTAGTCTTTTCCTAAAAAATTTCTTAAAATCCAAAAGCACGTAATTTTGGAGATTATTTTGTACAAATACCATTTTCTTTAAAATTATAACATCAAAGATGTAATGAGTAACTAAAAAATTAGGGACCTAAGTGGTAAAAATGAGAAATATTATGAATGTAAGAATTATTCTCACTATGTTTTGAATTCTTTCCTTTTAATTAATGAAACTGAAAACAATACATAACCTAACTGCTATAATATGCTAATCTAATTTGTATTCATTTCTACGTCTCCTATTATATTGTCCCCTTTGGGATTTAGTAGATTTTGGTGGATAATTCGAAGACCTCCCATATCCGGCCTGTACGGGTTTATTGTTGAAGACAGCCTGAAGCTGCCTGGCATGCTTTCCACCGAAAGCATGAAGCTGCCTGGAAGCAGCTGTTGCAAACTGTCAAAAACGTGTGCTACAGTGCACGCGTTTTTGACAGTATAAAAGAGCCTCAAAACCATTGTTATTTGTATCCCAAATGAGTGTGTGATTTGTATAGAGAGTGAGAGAGGTTTTTGTTAGTTTCTAAGTTGTAAACTTGTGTATTTATTCTTGATAGTAATAAATACAATTCGGTTTTTCTTCAAACACTCCAAGAGTGATCGTTGATTTCACATCAAGTGGTATCAGAGCTTTGGTTCTTCATTGGGATCGAAAAACCGAAGAACGCAGTTTGGTTCGGAAAATTCGAGTTCCGGAAAAGTTGTCAAAAATTCGTTTTGAGGGTACCATCAGCTAGTTCACGTCGAGACGAGCACGGTGGTATTTTCCGGCGACCGAACCGACGTCCACAGCCTCCGCACGCGCCGCACGCGCTTCACAGAGCACTGCCCACGCGCCCTCACGCGCAGCACGCGCCCTCACGCGCTCCAGAGGTTGAAGATGACACACGTGGCCGCCACGTCAGCGCCCAGTCAGCCCCACGTCACGCCC